>JASDQU010099766.1:447966-472182 GCA_032191745.1 Picea mariana | reverse complement strand
TGTGAAACTAAAGACAAAAAAACCCATGCCTACTGCGCACAAAGAGACATCTCCTTGTATCAGGGACTTCCATCGATCATCCATCCATGCCTCCACCGTTTTGGGGTTGGGCCATAGCCCCGTAAACTTTCCGATGAGGGCATTTTCTGCTAGCAGGAGGGCTAGATTGCATGGCATCTCTGGAGATAGCTCCAACGAAGGGATCTCTTCCCTCTTCTTGACAAACTTGGACGGGAGAGAAGACTTGGGTTTCGATCCTGCCGAACGGATTAACGCTTTGAATGCTTCCATAGGATCTTCTTCCAACTCGGCATCCAGATTTGCGGCCATCGTAGCAAGCCGTCGGCCACCAACAGAGGCGCCGACCACCAGCAAACAACGAAGAGGTCGTTGCTCCAAAACGGCGCCGTCCACCAGCTAAAAACGCAGAGGCTCTTGGCTCCAAAACGCGTGCAGGATCGCAGAGGGGACGCTCACTCCGATCCGTGGATGTATGACCGGCTGCTACAGTCGTATCCGCGCCCTTGCATTCGAAGGATCTGACCAGACACGGCTAGGGTTTGGGCCCTAGCCGCCGTGGCTTCCCGAATCGCTTCATCGCTCCTTCATCGGCTAGGGTAGCAATCTCAGAATGTAACATAATTGTTATTACAATTAGATCTATACATTAGGGATTATACTCTAACATCTGCTCTAGCATGCATTTTGCGTAGTTTGAGAGATAAAGTGAATAAACATATCCTCAATAAAAATAACATACTTGATGGTCTTGATGAATAATGTACTTTAGCTATGTGCTTGTATGGATCCTATGAAGCTCCAAATCATAGTCAACTTAGCCTAAGCAATAGGAAATGGATGCAACCATGCTAGATTTGCATGTTCCTAGAGGCCTATAAAGCAAGTAGGTTATTTTCATGTATGTTATAGTGTTTCGATAGAATTATCATCATTCAAGAAAGGCCTACTACAATTTTCTAATGAGATTTACAATGTACAACCAAATGTGCTTGAAAGTTTAAAGGACATTGACTTCGATGAGTAAACATAATTGGGATATGATCAAGATATGAATCTAAAATATAATCATTGAGCATCATATAGATACATGGAATAAAAATGTTTGACTATGACATTATGTATGAAGCTTTATATTGAATGGATTTGTTTTCTTACCATTTATTTATTTAATGGTTGGCTAATTAAGAGTTGAAACCTATTGTCAAAATCCAAGCTCAAGTCCCCTGTGGAGGATCCCAAGCCCACACCTTATGAATAACACATCGAGCAATTGAGGAAAGAGCCATGCATGTAAACTCTAATGAATGGAACATTATATTGCATGTCGAATAAGCTTCATTGCCCCCCAAAAAATATCGCTACCATGTTGACAACGGTCATTGAGATGCATGGATCCATGCACAATGCATACTCAAAGTGGCCTACTTGACCCCATCATTCCCCAATGCCAATAGGGAAGGACAATTGTTTAATTGAATGATAGTGAGCTACATGTTGATGTGATAATGAATGGCGAGTAGGTCTATACATGTATTAAACCCTTTTCATATGCCAAAGAACTCCTACCTCAAGCACTCTCCTTCCAATGGTGGATATCAAAAACTCAGAGAAAAGTTGAGTTAGAGGCTCTGCGTGTCAATTGAACCGTTAGTGGAATTGATGAGATCACATGTCATCATGATTAAAGGAGGTCAAGGCATACCTAGACATGGAAGGGAGTGTGAAGGTAGTTGAAGAATCTGTTAGACTTGTACATGTCCTATGGGAGAAGCGTGTCATCATTTTCCAAGCTCTAAATGGTACTAGTGCTCATTGTCTCTTTTCCAGGTTTCATGAATATTTTTTACCATAGTTTTAGATTAATAGGCTAGTGACCACCATAGAGGGATTCAAATTCAAGGTCTAGAGGGTGAGGTCTTGCATCTCTTATTCGTATTGATAATGACACTCATTGGTTCTTTCTCTTACTTCATACATGTGCTCACAATCCCACTACTATAGATTGATAGAATAATAATGGAAGTAATGTCTTATTGATTCAAGGGGTGAGTTCATTATACCTTATTTACATGGCTTGTCAATTGGTGACACTAATTGAGATTCTAATCCCATTAAGATATTGATTAAGATATTCTTGGAGGATGGCCACCAAATTACAACAATTTTGTTAATTGAGTGGAGCCCTTCGATTTGAAAAAAAAAAAAACAAGGAGCTTTGATATCATTTCCCTTACATCCAAGCAGAGATGTTTCATTCTCACCATAATAGAGTCTTCCATGACTTCGTAATGGTGTCAATAGAAATATGTTGTCTTCAAATTTATTCACTAGAGGAGTTGATATTTAAGCAATGTAATTTTCCTATTAATTTTGACTTTCCTAAGAATCTAGTAAAATATTCACATAGAGAAGGGAAATTTAGAAGGTTTGTTCGTAGAAGACTTGTTGTAAATTTATTTTACATACAAGGATCGATTCAGTTCATATAGGATTGAGCAGGGACTTGGCATTATAATGAATCCAAATCCACCTCAAGAATACCACACCATTACTGCAGATAGAGGGATGATGACATGATTTTTGGCCATGTGTTACATAATTGCATATTAAGGAGGGTTCAATTGGCATTACATCCATTTATAGCCTTATGCATTTGTGCCTTTGCATAAAATCCTCACATGAAATCTTTTCATATACAAGAACACTATCAATTGGAACCATGCTATTATCTAGGTTGCAATGACGTTTGTTAATGAGTCGTGCACAACTAACATGTACATGCAAACAAAATCAATGATGCACCTAGATTCATTATGTTCTTTATTTTTTTCATTTTCATTTAATTCTAGGCTTTTCCTTAATTGGTGGAACACCTAGGTCACTCTAGATATTAGCGAGGGGTTGGGTTAGGGTTGTTTTTTAGTAATTATTCATAACTGGATGTAACTATTCCAACATATTTAAGTACAAGTCAGAAGAACTAAATAAGGAGAAGATAGAGATGATAGATAGATGTATGCTAAGAGCTAGTTTATTTATTGTTTTCACTTCCATTAATATTTTTTCTTGAGAACTCAACAACAACTATTAATGTCAAAGGATGTAAAGAGAAGGAGGGTTTGAGCTTGTCTTTTGATTCTCAGGTATATATTGTTATCATGTAATTCTTGTTGATAGTTAGTTGTTTTTGTTTCACTAAGCACTAATTTGCAAGCAATTTGTAGCAACAATGCAACTATCAAAACAAGTTCATAAATTTTCCTAAAGTCAAAAGTTTCTAGTTCCCCTTTTACCTTCTTTGCCTACCTTAGCCTATCTTTATATGGCCCATGTTTTGGAACATTTTGGTCATATATTTTATAGAAGGATAAAAATGCTAGTTTTTGTCATGAAATATACTATATGGAACAAGCACCTCACATTCATAATGGAATGACATTAGGTTGTTTGGGTTAATAAGGATTTTATCACATGTGCATTGTTATTTCAATCATAAGTTGTTAAACTCATATCACAACCTTGAGTAACAATGTAAATAGGCTTAGTTTTATGTTAATTTTGCAAAATAATCCTAATAAGAACATGGCAGAAACAATCTTAACCAATTTCACCACATAACATACAACATATCAAGAGTTAGAAGCACTCATTTTAAGTATAACTCACATTACACACATTTACAAACAACACATTTTGAACATCAAACTATTAACATTATGATTTTCCATGTATCATTGCATGATAAATGTAATTATTTTTCATTTTAATGGGACCATATAATGCGTGTAGGTTGTATCCACGCATAATCTATGGTGTTATGAAACTTCACACATCGTTAATTAATGGTGCCTCTAGCTATGACCAGTGGGGCAATGCGTGGCACTATCTAAAAAGTGGGACTATATAAAATTAAATTGCGTCATGGGCATGGAGAGATATATATCTGGTAAATTTACCTATGTCATTTAAAGTGAAATTGAAGAACAAGAGAGGTTGCTTTCAAGCACGTAGATTTGGGATTTCATGTAAATTTGAAGGTAAAACAACCTTGTAAAATGCATGCTTTGGTCTCAATTTTTATCCAAATTGAGTGGTTCAACATGCATAAGGTGTAATTTTTAATTTTACATTTTTCTAACCTTAGATTGGAATTTTTAGACAAAAACCTACCTAATGTGCATAAAGGCTCAAAATTGCCTTGTAAAACCAAAGGGCCAAATTGTTAAAGTTGACTATACGAAACTACACGCCTAAAGTTGGCTAAGCCTCCATAATTTAATATTTAAGTTGTAAATTGATGATTACAATATTGTTAACATGTTTGCAAAAAAGAGTTGTAACATACCCAGCCACCCACAGGCCATGCATGCCACTTCAAGCCCGACTCTGGACTAATTTTGAACTCTAATCAAATTTTAATGAATAAAGATGCATGAAATATCCACATGCAGAGTTAAAGATTCATACTACAACATAAAGAAATGAACCATTTGTCGTGCACATCAATAACTAGCAAGCATGCATACTATGGATACGAATTTCATAGATAAATAAATACACAATGGAAATAAATATACAGGTAAATGAAACCATAACAGAGAGCACATATCTTTAATGAAACAAATCACCAATTGGTTGCAGACCAAGGACATTCCACCCAACCGTACACACTTTTGTTCCAAGTCTCAACAACAATGTCACCCCTGGGCCAGGGCTATGAATCCACAAGGATGATTCCAGAGTGCCACTCGACTTCCCTAACTAGTCATCACTCAAGCTCTCACAAGATTTTCAACACCCAAAACAATCCAAATTATAGCAGCTCTCTTCTACCCAACCTGCACAACCCAAGAGAATGGATCCCCTTCTCTGCCACGCAGTCCCTCAGGCTATCCATCTCCTTCCAGGGCTCCACTGCATATGGTCAAGAATCTCTATGTTGATATTCTCAGGATTCGCAGATGTGAGAAAAATTGAACACAAGTCAAAGCATCTCAGACATGCAAGCCTTAATTCATGGCTGGAATACACCAATAGTCTTTACAGCCAACAAAACCACGACTCCTCTCCAACAATTCGTTTTACCTTCCCAAGTCAGAACATGAATGAGGAAATATGAGTGGGTTAAAGAATGAGTGGAGTGAGAACAAAATGAAAGGTGTGACAATGAACAATGACTGAGTGAGTGAATGAGTGAAGAAGAAATAACCCCCACCACAGACCAAAGATGGGTTTATGTATTTCTTGGAATTAAGGAACCACTTGGCCTCCCCCCCATGAAGCTCATGTAATTGTTATTCTCCATTAAAACAAAAATGGGTAAACAAAATATAAAATAAATACTTAACACCTCATGCCCCCTCTCTTGTGGAATCATAGCCCCCTATAACTCTTGTCCTTGTCCATCTAGCATCCATCGATGTATTTATTATTAATAATGATCAAAACATTACATTTCCTAGGCACACTGACCTCTTTCAATTGTTTGGGCACTCTGACCTTTCATAGATTAACAAAATGCATTATTCAGTAGGAGGCTCAAAACCATGGTGTTACATCCCCTCCCCCTTATTTTGTCACTGTCCTCAGTGCATATACAAAACAAAAAACAAAATTTCAAAATTTATTCAAAAAGTTGTGGGTACTCTACCTGCATGGCATCTTCATGTTCCCAATTAGCATCTTCAGGACCATAGTAGGTCCACTGGACTATTACTAGCTCTATAACTCGATTTTGGAGAATTTTGACTTTTTTGCCAATATTCGCATTGGCTGGAATTGAAAGCCTTCCTCGGTCTCTACCTTAATCAGAGGCCATTCAATAACATGGTTAGGATCATGTACATATTTGTTTAGCAAAGAAGCATGAAATACATTATTCACATTCATGGAATCAGGCAATGCAAGCATGTATGCAACTGGCCCTATTCTGTCCAATATCTCAAATGGACCATAGAATTTGATTGCTAGCTTCGTACAACTACCCAAATTCAAAGAGCTCTTCTTGGGATTCACTTTTAAAAACACATGCTCCCCCACTTTAAATTCTCTAGTTGTCTTGTTCTTATCTGCATAATTTTTTTGTCTATCTTGACCTTCAAGGTTGTTTGAGAATAACTCAATGTTAATTATTTTTTATGTGTGGATGTATGGGTCTCTTTTCCTTTGGTGCCTTGTCACATAATGTGGGTAATGGACATCCCTTCAATGGCAACGTTTTGTATTATGTTGTTATAATTTTTGGTCATAAGACTCTTTGTAGCTGGATTTGGATTTTACTTACATAATATTTTAAAGTAATGGACCTTGCTCATTCTTTTTGGGCCTTGTGGGGGAGGATATTATTTCCATATGCATCGGGCCATATGGGAAGGATATTATTCCAATATGCAATATGCATTATAGTTATTTTATCTTCTTTTTTAGAGGTTTATAGTTATTAGGACATGTGGGGTAGGTTGCTTAAAAAAGGGAAACCAATCACTACTACATATGGTATTTAAGTTTGACGAGGATTTTCAATTGTATGGATAAAATCAATTGTATCGTCGAAATTTACTAACTAATTATCAAGTTTTCATTTTTTTTTTCTTGGTGTCTTAACATTCGTCGGACTTCTGACTACATCCGATAGTCGTCATAGTTTCGACTTCCCTTCAATGGTTTGCAATAAATGTGTTTACCAAACTACTAGGGGCATATGGCACCCCGTCGTCAAATATGGATCGTAGATGTGGGTTTATAAAACCACCTGCTCCAGGGTCCGCTCAACTATGGAAAAAACCGTCGGTATCGGAGCAAGATCGTTAACGGCGTCGTATTGACTTCACCGTCATGACCCCACCACCGCCCCATGGCTTTCCACTGTGGCACTCACATGTCACTGCCACATCAACAAAGTATTCGTCTCATGGGTGTGTTTGGTGCCTTGAGGCTTAATTATGCCTGTTAGGGGGCCTAAAATTGCACGTTTGCAATAAGACAAGGTTGTATTATACCTTAGATTTGAGTTGTGCAAGTTGTTGGGGGTGTGGCTTATAATATTAGATCCGTTCATGTTGTTAATTTTGCAATTGCAAGTTAAAAAATGGTTGTTGTGTAAAAGAGGCAAAGTTTGCCTTCTAATTTGGGAGGTCGAAATTGTACTAAGTGACCAAATTAAAATGCACGCCCAAGTTTCTTTGTAGTTTCAAAAATTGTTTTATGAGTTATAATATGGATTTATATATATCTGGTAAATTTACCTATGTCATTTAAAGTGCAATTGAAGAACAAGAGAGGTTGCTTTCATGCACGTAGATTTGGGATTTCATGTAAATTTGAAGGTAAAACAACCTTGTAAAATGCATGCTTTGGTCTCAATTTTTACCCAAATTGAGTGGTTCAACATGCATAAGGTGTAATTTTTAATTTTACATTTTTCTAACCTTAGATTGGAATTTTTAGACAAAAACCTACCTGATGTGCATAAATGCTCAAAATTGCCTTGTAAAACCAAAGGGCCAAATTGTTAAAGTTAACTATATGAAACTACACGCCTAAAGTTGGCTAAGCCTCCATAATTTAATATTTAAGTTGTAAATTGATGATTACAATATTTTTAACATGTTTGCAATGAAGAGTTGTAACGTACCCAACCACCCACAGGCTAGGTATGCCACTTCAAGCCCGACTATGGACTAATTTCGAACTCCGATCAAATTTTAATGAATAAAGATGCATGAAATATCCACATGCAAAGTTAAAGATTCATACTACAACATAAAGAAATGAACCATATGTCGTGCACATCAATAACTAGCAAGCATGCATACTATGGATACAAATTTCATAGATAAATAAATACACAACGGAAATAAATATACAGGTAAATGAAACCATAACAGAGAGCACATATCTTTAATGAAACAAATCACCAACTGGTTGTAGACCAAGGACATTCCACCCAACCATAGACACTTTTGTTCCAAGTCTCAACAACAATGTCACCCCTGGGCCAGGGCTATGGATCCACAAGGATGATTCCAGAGTGTCACTCAGCTTCCCTAACTAGTCAGCACTCAAGCTCTCACAAGATTTTCAACACCCACAACAATCCAAATTATAGCAGCTCTCTTCTACCCAGCCTGCACAACCCAAGAGAATGGATCCCCTTCTCTGCCACACAGTCCCTCAGGCTATCCATCTCCTTCCAGGGCTCCACTGCATCTGGTCAAGAATCTCTATGTTGAGACTCTCAGGATTCACAAATGTGAGCAAAACTGAACACAGGCCAAAGCATCTCAGACATGCAGGCCTTAATTCATGGCTGGAATACACCAATAGTCTTTACATCCAACAAAACCATGGCTCCTCCCCAACAATTCGTTTTACCTTCCCAAGTCAGAACATGAATGAGGTAATATGAGTGGGTGAAAGAATGAGTGGAGTGAGAACAAAATGAAAGGTGTGACAATGAACAATGAGTGAGTGAGTGAATGAGTGAAGAAGAAATAACCCCCACCATAGACCAAAGATGGGTTTATGTATTTCTTGGAATTAAGGAACCACTTGGCCTCCCCCCCAAGAAGCTCATGTAATTGTTACTCTCCATTAAAACAAAAATGGGTAGATAAAATATAAAATAAATACTTAACACCTCATGCCCCATCTCTTGTGGAATCATAGCCCCCTATAACTCTTATCCTTGTCCATCTAGCAACTATCGATGTATTTATTATTAATAATGATCAAAACATTACATTTCCTAGGCACACTGACCTCTTTCAATTGTTTGGGCACTTTGGCCTTTCATAGATTAACAAAATGCATTATTCAGTACGAGGCTCAAAACTAGGGTGTTACATCCCCTCCCCCTTATTTTGTCACTGTCCTCGGTGCATATACAAAACAAAAAACAAAATTTCAAAATTTATTCAAAAAGTTGTGGGTACTCTACCTGCATGGCATCTTCATGTTCCCAATTAGCATCTTCAGGACCATAGCAGGTCCACTAGACTATTACCAACTCTATAACTCGATTATGGGGCATTTTGACTTTTTTGCCAATATTCGTATTGGCTGGAACTGAAAGCCTTCCTCTGTCTCTACCTTAATCAGATGCCAATCAATAACATGGTTAGGATCATGTACATATTTTTTTTAGCAAAGAGGCATGAAATACATTATGCACATTCATGGAAGAAGGCAATGCAAGCATGTATGCAACTGGCCCTATTCTGTCCAATATCTCAAATGGACCATAGAATTTGGTTGCTATCTTCGTACACTTACCCAACTTCAAAGAGCTCTTCTTGGGCTTCACTTTTAAAAACACATGCTCCCCCACTTTAAATTCTCTAGTTGTCTTGTTCTTATCTGCATATTTTTTTGTTTATCTTGAGCTGCCTCTAAATTATGCTTAATTCTAACCATTTGGTCTTCCATATCCTTGAGAAATTCTAGCCCAAGTACCACTCTATCTGTTAGGTTGTCCCAACTCACTGGAGTATTGCATTTTCTACCATACAACCCTTCAAATGGGCTCATTTTCAATGAAGCTTGATACCCATTATTATAGGAAAACTCAACCAAGTGTAAGTAATCTTCCCACTTAGATGGATTATCCATCACATACATTCTCAACATGTCTTCAATTACTTGTTTGACTCTCTATGTCTTCCCATATGACTGTGGATGGTATGTTGTGCTAAAGTTCATATTTGTACCAAATCCTTTAAACAATCCCCTCCAAAAATTTGAAGTAAACTTTGTATCTCTGTCTGAGACAATTGTCTTAGGTATCCCATGCAACCTAGCAATCTCCCTCATTTTAATTTATGCAATATTAGGTGTTGTATGAGCCGTTTTTACATGAACAAAATGAGTATTCTTTTTCAATTTATCAACCATGGCCATGATTGAATCATGTTGTCTTATTGTCTTGGGCAATTTAGTTATAAAATCAATGGTTACCACTTCCCACTTCTTCTCTAGAATTGGTAATGGCTATAGCAAACCCGTTGGTTACCTATGCTCAGCCTTCACTCTTTGACATTCCATATATATGGTAATGTAATCAGCAACATCTTTTTTCATTCCTGGCCAAAAGAATTGGCTTCTTACTGCTACAATATTTTTCTAGTAACCGAGATGTCCGACATATGGAACATTATGCATTTATTTTAATACCAAATTCCTAAGTTCTTTGGAACTAGGAACATAAATTCTATTTTTATGCATAAGTAATCCATCTTCCTTCATCTCATATTATTTAATTTTTTGTTGTACATTTTCTTTTTGTAAGCTTTCCTTTACCTGTAGGTAATCTTGATCTGATGGCGCCGCTCCTACCCAGTCCACCTACCTCAACAGGTCCCGCGCCTGACTTCTCGGTCTTAAGGATCATTCAAATTCCCCTTTGAGCTGAAGCGACTCTTTGATTCCTCACTAGAATCTCTGTTAAAAACCAAATCCACAGGTCCTTCCTTTTCCTTCACGGCCCGAATGCAACTGCGAACAATTTCCCACAGGAAATGTGATTTCGGCCTTCGGGATTTCCTAATTCCCGATGAAAATGATTCCCCAAACGCCGAATCTCCGAAATGACGAAACACCTTTTTCGGCGACTAGCCCTAAGGGCTAAGTCTTGGCCCACACGACCTTCCCCTATATGACCGCAGTCCCTTTCGGGGTTTCGGGATTTCAAATGCCGAAACGCATTTGACCTCAGGATTCCCCATCCTGTGAATCCTGATTTTTTGATATGATGTCAGCTGGCCCCATAGCGGAGCTTTCTACCTTGTCGGGGTTTCGGACTTCGCGGTTCTAAAATGCGTGTTCTTCTTGTCTTCAGGATTTGCGAAACGCCGAATCCCGAAATGTCGATGAACTCTCCCCTTTCAGGATTTCCTCGAAGGCCTCGATTGTTGCCATGCGTCCCCTCGAAATGGACGGTCCTGCTGACTTCGCGATTTCGGGATTTCAAACACCGAAATGTCGATGGGTCTTTACTCTAAGAACTCCCAAAGTTTCGATTCCCGAAATGCCGATGGCTCCCGATCTCCGCCACGTGTCCCAACCAATGGACGACTCGATCTGTTTTGGGGTTTTCACCGTGGAGATTCTCAATCCCCTGTCATCGAGACTTCCGATATCTCGATTTCCGAAATCCCGATGGCAACTCTTTTGGGACTTTCTTCTCCATGTTCACGAAGGCTTAACTCCCTCGCAACTCTAGTCAGATACAACGGCTGATGGGTATTTGGGTCAAGAACGGTGCAAATCCGTCCTCCTTGTGCGCTCCTCCTGCTTCTCCCTGGACGTGAAACTCTCAACGGTCCAGATCCCTTCAGCAGATCCGATGGCAGCTGTGCTCCTCCCGAGCTTTGGCACTTTCTTTCGATGCTTGGAAGATTTCTCTAAGACTAAAGGCCTCGACCCTTGCCTTTCCTCTACGAGCTCCACAAATCCAAGTCCTCACCTGCACTCTCAACGACGTTGTTCCTCCTGAGCTTCTTCTCTCGAATCCTCAAAGGATTCTGACGTCTGCACTCCTGCAGAGTCTTCGCGCACTAAAGTGCTATCTCTTCTGAGCTTCTCCAAATACTCAGACTCCTAAGGAAATAAATCCTTCTTCTTTCTCCCTCAGATGGAGAATTTGGATGCCCTACTGACTATCCTTCACTCAAGCAACCTCTTGTTGAATATGCAGGGTGTTCAACAACCTTGCCAAGATCCATTAGTGGATTCTTCCTTCAAAATACAGAACTCAACCGAGTTCTCTTCTTGTGCCTGTCTGCACACTGTCTCAATGCCCTCCTGGAAGAGTTATACAGAACTCACAGCAGAATTCTTTTGTGCACTCTTTGCACCTACTCAATGCCCACCTGGAAGAGCTTCACATAACTCCTTAGAGCTTCTGTATGCAACTGTGTTCTTCCTACACAACCTTGCCTCCTGAGGTATTCAGCAACCTCACAGGTCTTTCTTCTGAGTTGTTGATTTCAACTTCTGTGCCCACCTGGCACACCTCTGTCTGACTCCGCAGAGTTTAGAAATGCACCCTCTGTGCACAACTATCAGAACCCACAGCGTTCTGTCACACCCTCCTGGTGTGAAGCCTCAAATACCTCTCAATCTTGAAGCCAAAACAACCCTTGCAAATGCATAAACATAACATACATTCACATCATATAAAGAACACTCATAGGCATTCATTCAACACAAAAGTGTGCAGGAAAAACTGTTGTTTATATATTAAATGGCAAATGCCTGTTTGTACAAGGTGTTCTTGAGCACGGCCTATAACAAGGTCTCGGCTCCTTCTCTTCTTCTCTCTACTCGCAGACCCTCTTCTCCTTCTACTAACTCCTATCAAAATGAGATCGAAATTGATCTTTTACATGAGGGGGCTCTTAGAGTGCTTCCCTCCAATCTACCTACCCTATTCAATTACATTGAATGGGTTGTCTAGTCCACCATTTGGATCTAGATCTCAGCCTTACAAACATTAAAGGCCTACCTACTCTAATGCCTGCACAAAGGCACGGCTCCATGGCTCAACAGCCTACAACATTAATTACATTCAAATTCAAAGATGAAGATGAAGGATGCGCCTCTCTTCATCCTTGAATGCATGCACACTGACGTGGCTGGCTGGATGATGTGGAGAGATGCTCCTGCATCATGATCTATGACAACAACATCTAAAATTTTTCTCTTTAAATCAGATTGATGCATACTAACAGTTGTAGCATGCATGAGGTGTACTCTTCTACTAAGTGCATCCACAAATTTATTTTCTTTTCCTTTGATATGCTTGATTTCAAAATCTTATTCACTTAAAAATTCCAGCCATCTCGTTTTCCTGGCATTCAAAGTTGGTTGCTCAAAAAGATATTTCAGACCACTGTGGTCTGTTCTTAATTCAAATCTCTTCCCCATGAGATAATGCCTCCACATATTCAATGCGTGAACAATGGAAACAAGTTCCAATTCATGTGTGGCATAGTTCCTCTCATGTTATTTAAGCTTTCTAGACTCATAACCAATGACATGTCCATTTTGAGTAAGGACTCCACCAAGTCCTTCCTTACATCCATCTGTACATACCACAAAACTTTCATTTGGGTATGAAATATTTAAAATAGGAGCACTAGTAAGTAATTCTTTCAACAAATTAAAGTTCTCTTCACACTCTTTTGTCCATTCAAATTTAATTCCCTTCTTTTGCAAGGATGTGATGGGATGAGCAATCTTAGATAACCCTACTATAAATATTTTGTAGTAACCAACTAATCCCATAAAAGATCTAACTTCTGAAACATTCCTAGGTGTTGGCCATCCTCTAATGGCTTCAATATTCTCTAGATCTACTGCTATACCTTATTCTGAAATAATGTGTCCGAAGTAATGGATACGTTCTTGGTAAAAAGAACACTTACCAAGCTTGGCATACAATTGATGTTTCATCAGCACTTGCAATACCAATCTTAGGTGATGTTCATGATATTCCTCTGACTTAGAATAGACAAGTATGTCGTCCAAGAATACTATGACAAACTTATCCAAGTATTTTCTGAATATGTCATTCATTAAGCACATAAAGACAGTTGGTGCATTCGAGAGTCCAAATGGCACCACTACAAATTCATAATGCCCATACATGGTTCTAAAGGTTGTCTAATGGATGTCTTCTTCCTTTATTCTTACCTGATGGTATCTCGATCTCAAGTCTATCTTTGAAAATATATTTTCCCCTCTTAGTTGATCAAAGAGGTCATCAATTCTGGGTAGAGGGTACATGTTCTTTACAGTGAACTTATTTAGTTGTCGAAAGTCAATACACAACCTCAAAGTTCCATCCTTCTTTTTGAAAAAGAGTATTGGTGCTCCCCAAGGTGAAACACTTGGACACATGTACCCTTTCTTCAACAATTCTTCCAACTGCATTTGTAATTCTTTTAATTCTGGTGTGTTGAGGAAAATATATGTATTGATCTTACTCGAGCATTTTCAGACTTTACTTGGCTAAAGTAAAATAGATAGGAATATGCCCTATTTTTATATCCAAAAAATATATATATCCTAACTCACAAGTATTAATTACAAGTTCTTAGGCTAGTCTTTTATCAACAAAAGCTCTCTGGAAATTCACTTTTTATGTAATTTTCTGAATATATCAGTTGCTAAAATAAATGTAAGAACGGAAGTGAAGACACCAAGATGATACTCAAGACACATGAGACATAAAGAAATCCTTTATTTCATTCCAATTCACCAAAGATTCATTATATTTACAAAACTTCACATGGAAATCTTGGACAAAAGTCAAACTTAGAAATCCCCGATGGAACATACAAAAGGACCTCTGACAGAAAACCAAAACTGAACTCTAAAAGCTGGATTAGCTTGCCATAGATTGTTGCCCACTCGACTCTACACAATAGCCTCTATCAGTCATGAAAATTAATTCATAAATAGACAAGTCTACACAGACTATCAAAGATAGATCAACACCTCTGAAGAACAAGTGTCTAAATGATTTGATTCAACCCTGAATATTGTTGTCTACAATAAGACCCTACTATCACAAAAGATAATTAGGCTGTGATGAACATATGAATGAATGAAAACTGAATTATCTCAATAGAAGCTCAAGAGAAAACCTTAGCATGCTTTGTGCTTCTATCCTCCTCCTTTGTTCCTCCCCTTAGTTCAACTTTTAACAATTTAGAATTGGTTAGAGTAGTTGAACTAACTTATTAGTTAAGCTANTAATAATCATAATAGGGTCATAATTAAATAATAACTAATAGGTGGGACCCCCTTGTGACTCCTTTAGTGATAACAATCATCACATCATAACATAATCCATTTGTTAAGCAAACACACCCCTAGTGCCTCCCTTCAAAACATATTTTCCTTTGATAATTTTAGCTCATAAAACTTGAAAATATTTCAAACTAATACTCATATATCCAAAATAAAACATGTTTTCCAAAATACATGAAGTCCACTGTCATAAAACAATAAATAACATAAAATTTAAAAACCATATTTTCCAGATTGTGAAGCAACCCTTCCTTGGTTGTTGTTGTCACCCCCTGATTTCCCTGAATTTGCCTTGAGCTGGGCAGAGCCTTTAGGCTTTATCTCATTGATCACATGGGAACAATCATCCCTCAGATGCATCCATGAAAAAACGAATTTGTTAGAGTCATCGGAGGGTGAGGAAAGGGCAGCGGTGGCTTTTCCTTTATCCAATGCATGATGGGCTTCAGTCTTCAATCTCTTGTTGGCGTGGGAAGATTGCATTGGTGAGTGTTTAGGGGCAGCTTGGACAATGGGGTTTAAAGGTGGAGGAGCAGGAAAAGTTTAGTTTGGCCATCCACGGTGTTGGGAGACTGTCGGGTGGATAATCTCCTGTCGCCCATCATTTTCTGGGACTTCAGGTTGTAAAGAGACATGAGGAGGCACAGGGATACCGGGGGCTTGAGGGGCTTGGAAGGAAGGCCTTTCAGTCCTCGGTTGGACTATTCCCTGTCCAATCCAATTAAAGAATCTAGAATGGAACAATTGGCCAAGCTCTTCTGAATCAACATCAAAATGTATAGAGAACCTAGGCCTTCTTGGGCATCGATTCCAGTTACCTCTACCTTTGTTTCCTCAGCCATGGCTTCCCCGACTGAAAAAAATGATCCGGCATATGTTAACAATTAGAAAATAGTCTTTTTAAATAACCATACATGACAACTCCTTAAAGATACGAAATATAGTTGGATCAGAATGTAACAGGCTCATGCAATTCAATCCATACAAATTGTTCTAATGTCAATCAATGAGCAGGGGGGTGAAACAATGTTATGGGATATATGAGGGGTTGGTATTGAGAGAAAATATGATATCATGAAGGGGAGAAGAAATGGTCATTGGACAATGACAACAACAATCAACTGTAAATCAACCCCAAAAAAATTACTACAGTTCACTGAGGACACTACCACTTCATCCACTTGACACATAAATTTTCTTAGCTATGATCAATATCAGAACAGAGGGTGGACAAAATTAATATGGGATAAGTGAGGGGGTTGTAGTTAGTGGAAAATGAGATAATGGGGGGGGGGGACATGGTTACTGTTCATGAGATTAGTCAAGCAATCCAATCATAACTTGCAGTAAGAACCATATGCATCAACCAACAATCAAATGACTGAGTAAAATTCATGTGTATTTGCCAAATTCCATTGTCCATTAATACCCAATACAATGCCATTACAATAGAAGTGCTTCAAACATTGGTAGAGGTTTTGTTCCTTTTATTTGTACATTCTGCATTTTATGACAGTCAACAATTACACTCATTCCCAATCTGTAATCATTAACATCCACCACTGCCATACATTTCTTCAATCTACATTAAAAATTTGTGCTTCCAGAATAATAATGGAGACACTATTCCTGTAATAGAGTCAATCAAGATCTGTACTCATATTTGTTCCCACATATGTATGCAGTGACAAAACAAAATAATCAAACTTTGCATGCCACACTCGAAAAAGGCAATTGACTATACAACCAACAGTCATCCTTTAGACACATGCTATGCAGAAGTAAATTTCTGAAACCATTTAATCATGCCATTGTAAAAAAAATATCTCAGTGTGACTTAAAATCGAGCCAAACATCCCACACAACTGTCATCAACAGTGATCAATTTCATAAACAAACGCACTTAAAATTCAGGGGGTATCACTGGGTAAAAAAACAAGCCATCCATATTATACGCGATGCACAACTGAGAGAATCCCACAGTGTAATAATTCCCATAGAAACACAACAATATATAACCACGATATAACTCAAAAAACTCATTCTGAGCTATTCATTAAGTCACATGTGAGTGACCAAGCCGCACACATTCAAGTGTATTCTACCAACGACAAAATATGTAGTAGAAATATCCAATCCAATCTTCGAATTCTCAAAACATCATCTACAAGACGCGACATGTGTGAACAACACCAAACCCCTGTGACCAATGCCAACCATTATCCAAACATCATAAGAACCACTCTAACGGCTATATAATAACCAACAATTTGGCACTATGGTAAGGGAAAAACTACCAGCCAAACAAGCGTGATAACTGTGTATACCCACTAACCAAAACAAAAATGATAGAGGCCCTTCCATAACAAAAAACTGATTCTTTGACGACAAGCTGGTGACTGTGAACCTTTAGAAGTGAAATTGGAAATGCGAGGCTCACGCCATTATCACAAAGGTATTGATGAACATCCATACTAACATGACTGCTATACAAATAACGGGTGAGCCCGCATTCAAAGTAAAAGGCCACAATAATATTAACATGCTCGACAGACTTCTTATGCAACTCCAGTTTGGAGGGTTTAAGGGTTTTCACAGTATCCATTGCAGGAAGGAGGGGGGAACCGACTATGGTGGAACTTAGGGGATAAAGGAACGTGCTCAAGGAGGACCATGATGCTTGTGAATGAGAGGCATTTCCTTGACAGAGTTGAACAGGGTTCTACCGCAAAGACAATCATTCAGTCAGTTTTTTTTTTTTTTAAACCTTTAACAAAATGCAATGGTAACAAAAGCTATCACCCAGGAAGACCACCAACTCTGATGAACTCACAACAATTATATGTAGAACCATCGATTTTCCATTCAAAGCCGAAACCACACAATTGCAACACTCAGGACAACACAAACCCATACAACTGAGCCAGAAACATTTCATAACCAGAGTGAAGTCAAGAATGGATAAAAGAGACATACCTGTCAATCGAAAACCTTAAGACGAGAAGTAGCCGAGCGATTTCACCTTGCTGAAAATCCGGAGCATGAACACAACAGCCAGATCAAACAATAGTCCGATTAGGGTGGCGGCCAATGGGAAGGGTAAAGGTGACGTGCAGTAAATGAATGTCACCTCCACCCATATCACATTTACTCCATAGTACATGCCAACGAGCCCCCATTAACACCATTAATCAACCAATGTATCGAGAATATCAACACATTAAACCATAGCATAATCCAAGTTCCACACTCAACCATTTGTGTCGTTACCTTGCCACATGCGCCACCCATGCTATAATTCAAATGAATCGCTTGACCACTATACAACAGAACCATTACTAATAGCACAACCACCATAAAAAATTGCAAAGCCATTACTTCCATAAGCCACCAAGGTTTATAACATATGCATATCAGTTACCGATTGCATCAATCAACGCATAACCAATGTATTATCACTTGCCAAGAATGCACCACCAAAACTTCCACGACATGCATATCAAATTTAACATTTTAAAATTTCCATTTTCTTGTTAGTTAGGACTTAACCACTATCAACAAGTATTTCAGTTATATAGTATCCCAGAGCTAGGTTTTTTCCTTTTATTTTCTTAGATATAGTATTTTGCTTTTCCTCAAAATTCTCTTCTGCAATTTTTACTAACATTTGTTGTCCAGGTGCGAGAAGAACAAATACCATAATGAATAGTGAATGTAGTATCATGCAGGAACAACATCCCAAATCTTAATTAATGACAACCATACCCTCATCAACCATGAAACCCTTCTAGCACATCATCATAACATTGAAAATGAACAGACCTGATCTTTCAAGATATCAAGAGGGTCCCACCTACTAGCATTATTTAGTCTTATATAATAGTAGGCTTTAGCAACACTTTGCAAGCGAAATTACGTTGACGTTTTCAATCGTCAACAAACTGACGACTCCACAGGGAAATTTGTTTTCAATAGATTGGAACTCGGAACTCATGGTTTCACAGACCAAGCACAGTGATCTCAAGAATATGTGACTTGAATGATTATGCAACAGGGGGGAAGTGAGCTGATTTAATGGAAAGGTGACCGGGAATTTAGGAATAACTCATGAAAAATGTTAAGTATGGGGGGTTTTACCACTGTATGCATAATCATTTTCCTGTAATGGGATCTCAACTTGAAATGGGGGACTTAGAGATTTTATATTAAGATATCGATGGATGAAGAAATGGCAAGAAGAAGCAGGAAACAACCAACTCTTTATAAGACAACAGTGAAAAAAGAATATAGCAATTTTCAAGGGTCCTTTAGAGACAACATCATAAAATCTGTGTAAGTTTGATTGTTATTGACTAACAATGCTTGCAGGAGTGTCACTGTGGAAAACATGATCCAACATCCTAATTTGACCAAACACTCTAAAAGATGATAAATACCAAAGATACAACAGACATAATAATGCAGAAATCAAAAAAACAGTAGTAAAGACAGAACCATTCAGAAAGCAGAAAATAAAATTCAACTCAGAAAGTAGAAATCAAAGTACTGTAAAGAATAAAAGAAGCACAAAAATTGAAAGGACTAAACTACTAGTATACAGAAGAATACGATCAGCAAAAGATCTTTCATGCTGGCCCCTCACAATATTTCAAATGAGGACTGCTAATGGTGTGGGAAAACCATTGTCTCTGTAATTCCTTTAAAATTTATGAGTTAGTGTCCAAGACAAAAGTGAACTGGAAATGGCCTAACACTTGAAATTCTGATGTAGCTATCAGCCCTTTGACAGATACGATTAGATCGTCAAGATAAAAATGGAGACTGATCGACTCATCGAAAATTGTGTGTATAGGCCGATTTAAGGCGATACTTGCAACTAGTAAACCAGAAGGCAAGTAGTTGTAGGACATAGTATCGCTACTAGTATTAAAAGTGGTTTTGTGAGTAATTTCCCCTTCTACCTTGATTTTATCGTAATCAAACAAACTGCCAAGAAAGGGGTCTAACTGTGACTCTACAACTTGTTGCAGAAATATATTCATGATAAGAGGGGGGGGAGGGTTTCTTAAAATCACTTGTCTAAAAGTTCGAAGACTAACGCAGGTTATAATATTATTGGTGGTCTTCGAAACAGGATTCCAGTTGGAAATCCATTTAGGGTGGATGGAAAAAAAACAATTTAGTCTTTAAGAAAACCTTCAACTCTTATCGAAAGGTTTCTTTTAGTGCAAAGTAAACCAGTTTTTGTTTTTTCCTAGATATTTTCGTAATATATTGAACAAGACTTGGATCAAAACCACAGAGATCCTCATTAAACCAAGCAAAAAACTTTTGAAATCCATAAATCAATTTAGCAGACTTCATTTCTCCTTTATCAGGACCCTGGGCATTTATTTTAATGTTTGATGAAGGTCCAGGTGTCCTAATGTTCATGGAGATGGATTCAACCACCTTCTGTTGTAACTCCTCTTCTTCCTGTTTTTCTTTGTTGCCAACAACACTCGGGGTTAACGAACTCTTGAGAGGAATCAATCTGTCAGGAATTTTATTATTTTCTACGGATATAATCTCTTCAGGCTTGAGAGGTTTGTTTTGAATTTCAGCACCATTGCTTTCACTGCTAGGGATGGCCTCCCGGAATTCTTTATTTTCATAAATGTACGGGTGATGCAGAGATTGGAAAGCACAATCAGGCCAGTGAGGCAAGAGCTACTGATAGTAGAGGTTGTGAAGATATCTAATCGATCATCTATCGAATTTAACTCCTTCCTAAAATGAGTGATGTTAAAAGATAGAAGGTTCGAGACAAGTGCCCAAACAATCTGAGAGTATCGTTCCATCATCTTGTCGCTAGGAGGAAAAATCGTGTGTATTATGTTCAAAACAAGCTCAGAATTTCCAAAGACTGAAAGGTGACTACAACCAAGGTTAAGGGCATTCTCAATGCCTAACAACAAAGCTTCGAATTCATCGGCATTGTTTGAGCAAGCAAACTCCAACCTGTATGACAGATTATGAATCTTCCCTGTAGGGGAGACCAAGACAATACCAGCCCCGTTACCCTCATGAGAGTGTGAACCATTGAAGTGCATCTGCCATAATTCATCCTCTAAATCAATTATTTCCAGGGGAATATTATCCTCTTCAGCGAATATGGAATACACCCCTAGGTATTCTTCGACATAGTTTACGTTAGATTGTGGAACATTCTCTATGTAGGGTGAAATCCTTCCCTCTCTAAGGACTATGATATTCTTACCATTCCAAGGAATGGATAAATGTGTCTCGTTGAGCGAGAGGTATCCACCTGTTAGGGATTGCCAATCTCTTCCCAAGATGATTGAATAATTGCTTACAGGCATATCAATCACCTGAATGCTGAGGGTTATCCTTATCTTGAGGTGAGTGCATAAAACCAAGGTTACATATTTAATCTCGCCTATGGTTGTTTGTTGTAAACTACTATAGGAAAGCATGCTTCAAGTGTTTTCGTTTGTACAAATAATCCTAGCTCTTCCATAATATTTGACATAACACTTGGGCCTGAACCACCATCAATGAGGCAACAATGGGCTATTTTATCCATGATCTTTACATAAATGTAAAATAGGGGATTTTTTACAGGGTATCTAAATTTATGTACACCTACTTTATTTATAGAAGAATCCTCTTTGCTTACCTCTTCGAAGAGATTGGCTACAACAAAAGCCTTTCCTTCCATGAATTGTTTCAGATGCATTTGTTGTTCAGGGATGGCAACCATGTCTAGGAGGGTTGCATCTGCTTTGATGTTATCCAATTGATTCAAGATGTTGTATTTGGAAGAGGGGGGAGCAGTGATTTTTTGACTCTCAGGATTCTTAGGAATGCAACAACGATTGAGGATGAGCTCGGGCTAGAAGAACTGCGAGGAGGGTCGAACTTGCCTTTTGGGGCATAGGCTTTGTTTATGGTATTGATAACCATGACATCTTCTGGCTTAGCAAAATATAGGACAGCGATAGTGGCTTCTGGTATTTTACCAAAGATCTTGTCTCTGGAACTCTTCCTTACCTCGCACGTGGTTTCTTCACGGTGTTCCTCGCAAAAGTTACACCACCTCCTAGGCAGGATAGCCTTGGGCTGAAAATTGTTTTCAACGGGACATCTAAAAGGAGGGGCAGAAGAGGATGAAGCTCCAAGGGTGAGAGGGGAGACAGTACCCTTCCGCTCAAATGTTATCATATGATTGTTCATGTCTTGTACTAGCTATAAGAGAGAGGACATGTTTGTTTATCTAATTGATTCTCCCTGGGGTAGACCAATTCGTTCAAGATGTTCTTCGTACTCTACACAAGTGTGCAAAGCGGAACCGAGATTATTAATGGATTTTTCTTTAAACCTATGATGGTAAGGGGAAGGCAATGCATTGTAGTAATGCATGAAGGCAGCTTGGTTCTGCGAGTGGATAAATTCGGGGATTTGATTATACAACTTGGTGAACCGCAAGTTGAAAGACCTGATGGTCTCACCATATTTGTAAGTGAAGTTATTGTAGTCCCTTAACTTCTCACCAGGGATTTTGGTTTGCCCGTAAGTGGATCTGAACCAGTATATTAATTCCTCCCACGTAGACAAAATCTTAGGAGGAAGGTCAAAAAAGTCAACCGCAGCCTTACCTTCTAAGGAATTGATGAATAGGCACATGCAAGTATTGTTGTCGTTGGCCCCGATGTTATGACAAGCATTAGAGAATTACACTAGGTATTCATTGGTATCGACAGTGTTATTTCCTGAAAACTTAGGCAAATGATCCTTAAACTTTGGAAGTGGGTGAGTAGTAGGAGTTAGGTTAAGAGGAGAGGACACATGCCATGGTGTAGTTGTGGCATCTTCTTCGAACTGAAAAAGTCCATACTTCTTGATGACTTTTTTGGGGTTTGTAGTAGATTGGATGGGGATATGGTGGTTGTACAAGCTACCAATCACCGATGACGATGAATATTGGGAAGTTGGAGCACTTCCTGGTCCACCAGAGCTACCACTATATGTCATCTTGTGGATGATAGAAGAGGGAAAGAAAGACGAACTGGATGAATCAGAGAAATTTCTCCTTAGAGCACTTCATTGGGCAGACAACACAATGTTTCTCCTTCCTATCTCAGCAATAGGACTGATTTTGGGTGACAAGCCTCTTCTTGTTTTAGAAGCACGAGAATCTAAGGACATGAAAGAAAGGCCAAAGCTGAAGAAACAAAAGGCTACTGCTGATTTCTAGGGTGTCTACGTCTAGCTTCCAATTGTTTTTGAGAACTAATATCTTGTTCAATCGCTACCCAAGAATGGTTAAGTTTAGCACGGGTTCTGGCAATGTCTAAAATAGTATGAAACAGGTTAAACGCAATGTTGGTCTAGTCTTGGATACCGAGCTCAATATTGGGTTGTCTTGCAACAGGAACAGTCATGAACATCAAAACAGTCAAGGAATCAAAATCATAAAAGAAAGATGTATCGATGAAAATCGAGTATAAAATTTAACCAAAGAGATATGGAAGATATCCCCAGTATGGTCGCCAAATAAATGTTCAGGAAAAGATATGTATTGATCTTACTCAATAATTTTCAGACTTTAATTGGCTAAAGTAAAGTAGACGAGAATATCGCCCTATGTTTACATCCAACAAAAATATATATCCTAACTCAAAAGTATTAATTACAAGTGCTTAGGCTAGTCTTTTATCAACAAAAACTCGCTGGAAATTCACTTTTTATGTAATTTTCTGAATATATCAGTTGATGAAATAAATGTAAGAACGGAAGTAAAGACACCAAGATGATACTCAAGACATATGAGACATAAAGAAATCCTTTATTTCATTCCAATTCACCAAAGAGTCATTATCTTTACAAAACTTCACACAGAAATATTGGACCAAAGTCAAACTTAGAAATCCTCGATGTAACATACAAAAGGACCTCTGACAGAAAACCAAAACTGAACTCTAAAAGCTGGATCAGCTTGCCAAAGATTGTTGCCCACTTGAATCTGCACAATAGCCTCTATCAGTCATGAAAATTAATTCATAAATAGACAAGTCTACACAGACTATCAAAGATAGATCAACACCTCTGAAGAACAAGTGTCTGAATGATTTGATTCAGCCTTGAATATTGTTGTCTACAATAAGACCCTACTATCACAAAAGAGAATTAGGTTGTGATGAACATATGAATGAATGACAATTGAATTATCTCAATATAATCTCAAGACTAAACCTTAGCATGCTTTGTGCTTCTATCCTCCTCCTTTGTTCCTCCCCTTAGTTCAACTTTTAACAATTTAGAATTGGTTAGAGTAGTTGAGCTAACTTATTAGTTAAGCTAACATAAGACTTTAACTAA
>JASDQU010099766.1:418284-447903 GCA_032191745.1 Picea mariana | reverse complement strand
TAGGGTCATAATTAAATAATAACTAATAGGTGGGACCCCCTTGTGACTCCTTTAGTGATAACAATCATCACATCATAACATAATCCATTTGTTAAGAAAACACACCCCTTGTGCCTCCCTTCAAAACATATTTTCCTTTGACAATTTTAGCTCATAAAACTTGAAAATATTTCAAACTAATACTCATATATCCAAAATAAAACATGTTGTTCAAAATCCATGGATTCCACTGTCATAAAACAGTAAATAACATAAAATTTAAAAACCATATTTTCCAGTCTGTGAAGCAACCCTTCCTTGGTTGTTGTTGTGACCTTCTGATTTCCTTGAATTTGCCTTGAGATGGGTAGAGTCTTTAGGCTTTATCTCACTGATCACATGGGAACAATCATCCCTCAGATGCATCCGTGAAGACACGGATTTGTCAGTCATCGAAGGGTGAGGAAGGGGCAACAATGGATTTTCCTTTATCCAATTCATGATGGGATTCAGTGTTCAATCTCTTGCTAGCGTGGGAAGATTGCACTGACGAGTTGTTAGGGGAAGCTTGGAAATGGGGTTTAAAGGTGGAGGAGGAGGAAAAGTTAAGTTTGGCCAGCCACGATGTTGGGAGACTGTCGGGTGGACAATTTCTTGCCACCCGTCATTTTCTGGGACTTCAGGCTGTAAAGAGACATGAGGAGGCACAGGGATACCGGGGGCTTGAGGGGCTTGGAAGGGAGGCCTTTCAGGCCTTGGTTGGACTATTCCCTGTCCAATCCAATTAAAGAATCCATCATGGAAAAATTGGCCAAGCTCTTCTGAATCAGTGTCAAAATGTATAGAGAACCTAGGCCTTCTTGGGCCTCGGTTCCAGTTACCTCTACCTCAGTTTCCTCGGCCATGGCTTCCCCAACTAAAAAAACTCATCCTGCATATGTTAACAATTAGAAAATAGTATTTTTAAATAACCATACATGACAACTCCTTAAAAATATGAAATAGATTTGGCTCAGAATGTAACAGGCTCATGCAATCCAATCCATACAAATTGTTCTAATGTCAATCAACGAGTAGGGGGGTGAAACAATGTTATGAGATATATGAGGGTTTGGTATTGAGCGAAAATATAATATCATGAAGGGGAGAAGAAATGGTCACTGGAAAATGACAACAATCAACTGTAAATAAACCCAAAAAACTTTTATTGCAATTCACTCAGGACACTGCCACTTCATCCACTTGACACAGAAATCTTCTTAGCTGTGATCAATATCAGAATAGGGGGTGAACAAAATGAATATAAGATAAGTGAGGGGGTTTTAGTTAGTGGAAAATGAGATAGGGGTGTGGGGGGGGGGAACATGGTTACTGTTCACGAGATAAATCAAGAAATCCAATCATAACTTGAAATAAGAACCATATGCATCAACCAACAATCAGATGACTGAGTAAAATTCTCGTGTATTTGCCTAATTCCACTGTCCATTAATACCCAATACATTGCCATTACAACAGAAGTGTTTCACACATTGCTAGAGGTTATGTTCCTTTTGTTTGTACATTCTGGATTTTATGGCAGTCAACAATTACACTCATTCCCAATCTGTAATCATTAACATTCACCATTGTCATACATTTCTTCAGTCTACATTAAAAAGTCATGCTTCCAGAATATTAACAGAGACATTATTCCTGTAATAGATTCAATCAAGATCTATACTCATATTTTCTCCCACATATGTATGCAATGACAAAACAGAATAATCAAACTTCGCATGCCACGCTTGAAAAAGGCAATTGACTATACAACCAATAGTCATCATTTAGACACAGGCTATGTAGAAGTAAATTTATGAAACCATTTAATCATGCCACTGTAAAAAAAAGTATCTCGGTGCGACTTAAAACCGAGCCAAACATCCCACACAACTGTCATCAACAGTGATCAATTGCATAAAGAAACGCACTTAAAATTCAGGGGGTATCACTAGGGAAAAAAACAAGCCATCCATATTATACGCGGTGCACAACTGAGAGAATCCCACAGGGTAATAATTATTATAGCCACACAACAATATATAACCATGATATAACTCAAAAACCTCATTCTAGGCTATTCATTAAGTCGCATGTGAGTGACCAGGCCACGCACATTCAAGTGTATTCTACCAACGACAAAAGATGCAGTAGAAATATCCAATCCAATCTTCTAATTCTCAAAACATCATCTACATGACATGACATGTGTGAACAACACCAAACCCCTGTGACCAACACCAACCATTATCCAAACATCATAAGCACCACTCTAACGATTGTATAATAACCAACAATTTGGCACCGTGGTAAGGGGAAAACTATCGGCCAAATAAGCGTGATAACGGTGTATACCCACGAACCAAAACGAAAACGACAGAGACCCTTTCATAACAAAAAACTGATTCTTTGACGACAGGATGGCAACTGTGAACCGTTAGAAGTGAAATTGGCAATGTGAGGCTCATGCCATTATCATAGAGGTATTGACGAACATCTATGCTAACACGACTGCTATATGAATAACGGGTGAGCCCGCATTCAAAGTAATAGGCCACAATAATCTTAACATGCTCGACAGACTTCTTATGTAGCTCCAGTCTGGAGGGTTTAAGGGTTTGCACAGTATCCATCGCAGGAGGGAGGGGGGCACTGACTATGGTGGAACTTCGAGGCTAAAGGCACGTTCTCAAGGAGGACCACAATGCTTGTGAACGGGAGGCATTTCCTTGACAAAGTTGAACAATGTTCTAGTTAAACTCAGGAACCGCAAAGACAATCATCCAGACATCTTTTTTTTTAAAAAACCTTTAACAAAACGCAGTGATAACAAAATCTATCAACCAGGAAGCCACCAACTCTGATGAACTCACAAAAATTATACGCAGAACCATCGATTTTCCATTCAAACCCAAAACCACACAGTTGTAACACTCAGGACAAAACAAACCCATACAACTGAGCCAAAAACATTTCATAACCAGAGTGAAGTCAAGAATGGCTAAAAGAGACATACTTGTCAATCGAAAACCTTAAGATGAGAAGCGGTCGAGCGGTTTCACCTTGCTGAAAATCCGGAGCGTGAACATAATAACCAGATCAAACAATAGTCCGATTAGGGTGGCGGCCAATGGGAAGGGTAAAGGTGGCGTGCAGTAAATGCACGTCACCTCCACCCATATCACATTTACTCCATATTACATTCCAATGAGCCCCCATTAACACCATTAATCAACCAATGCATCGAGAATATCAACACATTGAAAATGAACATACCTTATCTTTCAAGAGTTCAAGAGGGTCCCACCTAATAGCATTATTTAGTCTTATATAATAGTAGGCTTTAGCAACACTTTGCGGGCGAAATTACATTGACGTTTTCAATCCTCAACATGGTGTACTCATTCTTTAAGGTGTTTTTGATACCGAGGCAACTCTTGGAACTAAATCAATAGAGAAACCTATCTCCCTCTTTGGTGGCAACCCTAGTATTTCTTAGAATACATCTTCAAATTCTTGTAGTACCAAAAATTCTTCAAGGCTTGGCTCCATGGGCTGCATACAATTGACATTCTTTTCTGAAACATCTCTTTAGTTGTACGGCTGAAATCTCCTTTATAGAGATGGGTCTTGGAACTCCTTTCACAATGCTTTATTTTCCTTCTTCATCAATACATGTAAATGTCTTGTTATGACAATCTAGGACAACATGATGCTTTTCCAACCAATCCATTCCAATTAGAATTTCATAAGATCCCAATGGTATAATATTTAGATCATCATTATTATTTACACCATTAAGACTTATGGAACAACCTCTAACCATATCATGGATTCTCCTTTTGGTTCTAGTGGCTAGTTGAACCAAACTTGATTTTTCAAGCTCACTTTTCTCCAAACGTAATCTATCCACTATTTTGGGATCAATGTAACAATGAATTTCTCTTGAATCAATTAAAATAGAAACAAGTTGATTAATGGTGTTACCTTCCACCTCGATCATATTGGATCAATACTCTTCTTGTCGATCATCTAAGGCTGCATAAATTCTTCCCATGTATTCTATTGTTGTAGCCTCTTAGATGTTGTGCATGGTCTTCACTATGTCCTTTATGTGAGGGAAACCCTTGTACATGTGATATTATCTGCATCCCCAACTTTGGATTGGTGGTCTTCCCCTTTTTCCTAAGGAGTCTTCTCTCTTGGATTCATCCTTAGCATACTAGTCTTGATGATTTGTATTAGGGATATTTCTATTGAAAGGAGGTTTGAATCCTTTCTTTCTCTGATAACACTTCTCCTTCTTCTTATCCTTCCAATATTTTTGCATGGATTATCTACCCTTGCCTTGCTCATATAGGTACTTAGCCTTCCTAATGGTCTCAGTCAAAGTCCTAGGTTCATCATATTAGATCTTCTCTTTATAAAAGGATGGTAGTCGACTCAAAAACCTTTGTACTTTCACCTTCTCATCTTTTATAAACCCTGCATACTTTAGTATCCCCATGAACTTCTTTTCATACTCTGCCATGGTCATGCTTCCCATCTTAAGTTCAAAAAAATATTTTATTTTATTATCTTAGAAGTGTTTTGAAAGGTACTCCTTCTGAAAATATTTCTTGAACTGCTTCCAAGTGATCATATTCTCATTAATGTGCTCAACTTGCTTCAATTGATCCCACCACATATTATTTTTCCCATGTAAATGATATGTGGAAATTTTGGCTTCTATTTTTAATGAGTAATTGTGCAATTGAAAATACCTCCTGAGTCCAAGAAACCATGCCTCAACATCATCTTCCCTTTCTCTTTCACCATCAAAGGATGGTGGCTTAAGCTTCTCCATATCTCCTTGCAAACTTTCCAATTCATGTCTTCTTCTTTGGTGCCTAACAAGAGACACCTATGGTGTTGGGTATGTGTTATATTCTTTGCATGTGGGTGTGTGGGCGCGTCAGGTTCGACAACTGTGTCTGACGATCCCTCGCACTAGTGTTTTGTTTGTTCCATGTGCATCAGGCACTTTCCTAAGGGGTCCCTGGGGCGGGCAGGTATGCCCCCCCTGGTTACGCGCAGTGTTCAGGGCAGCGCCCCGAAATTTTTTTTGGGCGGTTTTTGCTATTTTTAGCAGCTTTGTAAATTAATCCCGGAATAAGGGATTAGGGTTTTGGTATCTACGAAATACCTAAAAACATTGTATATATTGTATGGTTAATGGTGAAATTCGATATAATGAATATAAGAAAGGTTTTCCCGGTTGAGGGTTTCCGGTATAAAATCTCTGTGTACTCTGTGTATGAGCCATTGATTAATTTTTGTCTTGCTTAAGAATCTATATGCATTGCTTTACTTTGCAGGTTTAAAACTTACATATGGGATACTTATGGAATCTTCAAATGCATAAAATTTCCTTATTGAATAGGGAGGTGAGTGATTTCTATGAGTTCTATTAGCACTTCTTGAATAACCAGTTCTTATGCGGTCATCTCTTCTTTCATGACATCTTCCCTCTTCCTCTTGTTTTGCGTTTGATCCATTCTTTGTTTGCCTCTGCAAATGATTTAATATTTGCATCACTTGAGCATTTATCTGATTTTGTTGTCTTATCAATCTCTCATTGTCTACTTTGTAACTCTGCGCTTCTATTTTCAGGCTTCTCACACTCTCTATCAATGTTTCTTTCTCCCTTCTAGCCTGATGTTAGTTGGATTCTGTCTCTACATTACCAACACTGATATTCTGAACTTTGGCCTCTTTATCATTCCTGGAAGCCCCTCTCCTTCTTCCATTTTTTGAATATGCATTCTAAACTAATATGTTTACATCCCCTAATTCTGCAAAATGTGCAAGCCACCATTTTGTTATAATTATGCATATTAAAAAAAAAAATCAAACAATGCTACAGGTACTTTTTCTTCTCAATTCATGAAGAATATATTATCATTATCCATATTATAACAATTCCATGTCATTCTCCTCTAAATCATCTTTTCCAATGATTGTTATCTTTCCCCAATTCGATATCTGAGCTGAAAGTTATGGCTTCCCAAAAAAAATCACTTTTATCCCCTTTTCTTTTACTTTGCAACATGATCTTGTCGAAAAATTCCACATCTCCTTTAACTGATACATAATTCAAATTCTGCACAAGCGCTTTATTCAAACCACTTTCCATGTGACCATGGATCTAAACCATGAGCTTATTCACTCTTTAGCACCTTCCTTTGTATTCTTCTACAGAGGATCTTGTTTGAACAGAATGTTTGAGGGCTTGGTCACTTCTAGGCCCTCCGCGCCTCTAACTGACCCCTTAACCTTATCATGAGACCGGCACTGGGACCAAGTCCTCCAGACTTCGACTTTCGACTATTCTCCCTTTTCAATCTCCAGCTTCTCTCAGAGTTCAACTTCATTGAAACCCTTCCAATAAATCTACTTAGTAGATCGGATGGTCGAGATTTGATCTCCCATCGACTGGACGATCCCGACTCATCCAGAGGCTTCAACAAGATAAACGGTCACAACTTAATAGGATTTTTAGATGGATGAACTTAATCAATTCAGGACTTCGACGCTCCAGGACTCCGGAACAATACAACTCCCAAGTCGCTCAACTCCCCCAGAGTGATACTCGTCGAAGCTCTTGTCATATCCTTCCATTGTTGATCCAATGGCCATGAATTAATCAAGCGTCGGGATGGACGATCCTTATTCATTTCGGTACTTTAGTGCTCCAGGACTCTAGGACATTTCAACTCTTGAGTCGTTCCACTTCCTCGGAGTAATAACTGTCGAAGTGCTTATGTCATCCTTCCACTGCTTGATCTAACGGTTGAAAAAGGTCTTGAAGGGATCTTATATCGATGATCTGTGTGAATTCATGACTTCGGTATTCATCACTTTCACTGGTAGAGACGTTGGACACCCCTGGATGCCATACTCTCGGAGATGACATGGCATGTTGATGTCACCTATGGTGATGTGTACCCCTAGCATGTGTGCCACGTGTCACTAAACAATGATAAGGTTAGGGCCCAAAAGGTATTGAATCTGGGTGACATGTGTCCCCACATGGAACCCCTTCCACGTGGCCTATGATGCGTCATCCATCAAATGGACAATCCACCTTCTCTACCCTAGATCTGACGACCTGCATGATTTCACGACGATAGCTTTACACTTCATGGTTTCAGCGCTTCGGGGCTTCGACACTTTGAGGCTTTTCCCATTCTCCAGTAATTGTTGGAGTGGCGAAGTTACGAAGTTCCAAAACTTTTCTATCCTTCCACCATTTGTAGATCTAACGGTAAACATTACTTTTGAAGTCCTTCCCTGGATTTAACGGTTTACAGGACTTCGAGACTTCGAGACTTTGGTGCTCCGGGACTCTAGGTTATAGTAGTTATAAAAGGGTTTGATTCTCCTGGAGTTAAACTTCCTGAAGTGGTCAACGTTGGAGGACCCTGACTAATGGTTGAGATTTCACCCAAGCCTCCTATCAGATCATATGGATGGTGGGACTTCACGACTTCGAAATTTTAATGCTCCTTCCTTTCTCCCATAATCGTCGAAGCGGCTAAGTTCCAAAGCTTTTCATCTCCTTCTCGTCTTCTATCAACGACTAACGATCGACAAGTTTGATATGACAGATGTGAATTAATCTCTCCCATCCTTTGGTTTCACCTTTATCTGATGGTCCTTGTTCATCTGCCTTCTAATCTAATGATCCAGAAGTCCTTGAATCCATGGTGGTGATTGCTCCCGAATTCAAAAGGGAACGATCATGATTCTACGATCCTTTACAAAGGATCTATGTGTGCACAATGATCTGGCTTCTATGTGATCTCTACAACGCTATCTCTCCTGAGCTTTAATATTTCAAGGACATATTCATTCATAATCATAATACCTTTTCCAACAGTTCTGGCCCATACCAGTCTGGTGTTTCAACCTGAAGCTCTGATACCAATTTGTAACATACCCAACCACCCACAGGCCGGGCACGCCACTTCAAGCCCGACTCTGAACTAATTTCAAACTCTAATCAAATTTTAATGAATAAAGATGCATGAAATATTCACATGCAGAGTTAAAGATTCATGCTACAACATAAAGAAATGAACCATATGTCATGCACAACAATAACCAACAAGCATGCATACTATGGATATGAATTTCATAGATAAATAAATACACATCGGAAATAAATATACAAGTAAATGAAACCATAACAGAGAGAAATTTTCTTTAATGAAATGAATCACCGACTGGTTGCAAACCAAGGACGTTCCACCCAATCGTAGACATTGTTGTTCCAAGTCTCAATATCAATGTCACCTATGAGCCAAGGCTATGAATCCACAAGGACGGTTCCAAAGTATCACTCGGCTTCCCTAACCAGTCAACACTCAAGCTCTCATGGGATTTTCAACACCCATGACAATCCAAAGTACATCATCTCTCTTCTACCCAACCTGCACAACTCAAGAGAATGGAGCCCCTTCTCTGCCACATAGTCCCTCAGGTTTTCCATCTCCTTCCATGGCTCCAGTGTATCTGGTCAAGAATCTCCATGCTGGGTCTGTCAGGATTCACAGTTGTGAGCGAAACTTAACACAAGCCAAAGCATCTCAGACATGTAGGCCTTAATTCATGGCTAGAATACACCATCAATATTTACAGCCAACAAAACCATGGCTCCTCTCCAACAATTTGTTTTCCCTTCCCAAGCCAGAACATGAATGAGGAAAGACAAGTGGGTGAAAGAATGAGTGGAGTGAGAATAGAATGAAAGGTGTGATAATGAACAATGAGTGAGTGAGTGAATGAGTGAAGAAGAAGCAACCCTCGCCACAGACCAAAGATGGATTTATGTATTTCTTGGAATTAAGGAACCACTTGGCCTCCCCCCCAAGAAGATCATGTAACTGTTATTCTCCATTAAAACAAAAATGGGTAAATAATAAATACTTAGCCCCTCAAGCCCCCTCTCTTGTGGAATCTTAGCCCCCTATAACTCATGTCCTTGTCTGTGTAGAAGCCATCATTGTATTTATTATTAATAATGATCAAAACATTACATTTCCTAGGCACACTAGCCAGTTTCAGTTGTTTGGGAACTCTGGCCTTTCATAGATTAGAAAAATACATTATTTAGTATGGGGTTCAAAACCGAGGTGTCACAAGAGTGCATTTACACTCCAAAAAGGATGATTTCTATGCACAAAGATTCATTTCCTTTAGATGAATTATATGATGGTGGGTTATGAGAGAAAACAAAGTCAATGACTTCTAACCAACCAATGATACATAGAAAATGACATAAAACTTAACAACACATAATTAACCCATATAAGAAAATATTTTAAAGAGAATAGATCATAGAAAATATAGAGTTTGTTCACCCCCAAATTGATTGATTCAAGTTGGAGAGTGTGTAATTTATCTTTTTACATCTATATATACCTATGTTTGTGCATTCAGATAAATAAAACCCTATGTTGTGCAAAAAGACAAAAAATTGTCTTATAGAAAGAAAAAGTCAATACTACATAAAATATTACAAGTTACAGGATCGTGGAAAAGTTGTACATATGTTTATACCTTTGTTTGTGAAATTGGAAACTTAAAATCCTTTGCTATACAAAAATACCAAAAATTGTCTTATAGGACAAAGAGGGAAAATTTTGCATTGGTGTAATTTTTTCCTTGGTGCAAAATGCATGCCATGCTACGCTAAAATGGACTCCCAGGTCTCAAAACTCATTCAATTTGAGTGGTTCAAATTTTAAATGATTTGTTAATTCATTTTACATATGCCTATATACTTAGTTTTGCATTTGCAATCATAAAATACTTTGTTGTGCAAAAATAGGAAAGAGATGGCTAGTAAAACCCTAGAAATGCACAACTTGTTTGTAAAACCAACCGGAAGAAACTTTAATGGTGCATCTAACTATGAACATTAATGGAAATGCGTAGCACTATCTAAAAAGTGGAATAATATAAAATTAAAGTGTGTCATGGTCATCGATAGCTCCTTAAAATTAAAATTGAAGATGATATTTATTTTATTACTACATTATTTAGGAGGCAACATGATGCTCCCCATTTCCCTAATTTGCCTCCTAGAGATCCTTTAGTGGAGATGTAGGTGGAACATGTATTAATTAAGTATTCCAATAATATCACACCTCAATCATGACCTTCAAGGTTGTCCGGGATCAAGTCAAAGTTAATTATTTTTATGTGAGGATGTATGGGTCTCTTTTCCTTGGTGCCTTATCACATAATGTTGGTGATGGACATTGCTTCAATTGTAGTGTTTTGTATTATGTTTTTATTATTATTGATCATAAGACTCTTATAGGTGGAGTTGGATTTTACTTAGATAAAAAAAAAATTACGTAGTGGACCTTGGTCCCTTTTTTTAGCCCTATGGGGAGGATACTATTCCCATGTGCATTAGAGTTATTTTGTCTTTTTTTAGAGGTTTATAGTTACTCGCACTTCATTTGGATGCCTCCCTTGATATATGTTGACCATTGTGTGTATGCACATGTGGTGTTGACCACAGTGTGCAGGGATTTACTTAGATAAAAAAAAATTATGTAGTGGATCTTGCTCCTTTTTTGGGGCCCTATGGGGAGGATATTATTCTCATGTGCATTAGAGTTATTTTGTTCTTTTATAAGAGGTTTATAAATAATTTGACTTCATTTGGATGCCTCCCTTGATATCCATTGATCGTTGTGTGTATGCACACGTGGTGTTGACCACCATGTGTATGCACGCATGGGGTATGGTGCCCAAAAATGGGAAACCAATCTTATTGTGTCAGGGAGTGGATGATTAGGTGATTCAATTATTAGGTAGTTTAGATGAACCCACCCTCAACCTTGTATTGTATCCCCAAGGAGGGATGGATTGGAGGGGGTGGAAAACCTCCCATTTCCTTTATTCGATCCAACAATTGAAATATGTAATTTAATCATGGTCATTTTTGTTGGGTTAATCTTGACTTAGTCATAGAGTAATTAGGGTAACCATGATACAATCAATGATGGGTTTTTCATTCTTGGTTTATAGGCCCATGGTATTACATATGATGAAGCCTATTTAATAGCTTTGAATAATCCATTGTAAAATGCCTCATGATATAGGCCTCGAGAGTTGACCTATTGGCTCATATAGGCCTGGGTGGCCAATGTAGTCCTGGAGTGCATAGTGTAGGCATGAAGCTCATTGTTAAACACTCTTGTTGAGAGCACATATACTTTTTAATGTATTGTAACCTTTTAGTTACTAAATAATACATTGAGTGTGATTTATAGTGGGGTTTTTATCCCGAAGGGGTTTCCCCAAGAATTGATTGTCTCATGGTCGTTTGTGTTGTTTATTATTGCAACTATGTTTATTCAATTTATGTACATTCTTATCTCTTGGATTAGTGTAGGAATCATATTTCACACCTTTGGTTTTGTTGTGATGCTTATGTACATGTTCTTATAGGAGTAAGCTCGATAATAAATCTGAAAAATGTATCTTTATTGGTTATAAAGATGGTATAAAAGGTTATAAACTTCCAAACCCAATAACTAAGATTGTAACCTTTTAGTTACTGAATAATACATTGAGTGTGCTTTAGAGTGTGGGGTTTTTCTCTTGAAAGGGTTTCCCCAAGAAATTATTGTCTCATGATCATTTGTGTTATTTGTGTTGTTTATTATTACAACTATGTTTATTTGATTTATGTACATTATTCTCTCATGGATCAGTGTAGGAAGCATATTTTGTAGCTATTCTTTTGTTGTGATGATTATGTACATATTCCTATAAGAGTAAGTTGGATAATAAATATGAAAAAATGTATCTTTATTGGTTATAAATATGGTATAAAAGGTTATAAACTTTGGAACCCATTAACTAAGAAGACTATTTATAGTCGAGATGTTGTTTTTAGAGAGATTAAAGATGTTCTCAAATAGTAAGTCCTACCAAAGGAAAAATAACACAATATAATAAAGTTTGAGCTGAAGGATGAAGAATCTTACTCAATAAAAGAAGAAGAATAAGAACCTCATACTCTAGTATTGAGGATATTAGCTTAGGAAAGAAGACAATAAGAAAGGTATACTCCACCTAATTTTTTTTCTAGTTTTTCTTTATGTATTACTAATGATGATCTTGAAACTATTAGAGAGGCAGTGGATACATATGATAGTAAACTTTGAAAGAAGGCCATGGTTGAAGAAATGGTTTCCTTTGATAAGAATGAGGCTTGGGATCTAGTTGAGTTACCAGTTGAAAGAAAAGTCATTGGTAGAAAATAGGCATTTAAGAAAAAGTTCAATGCAAAAGATAAAGTGGAGAAGTACAAAGTTACTTAGTAGCAAAGGGATAATGCCAGATGGAGGGGATTGATTTTGGTATAAAAAATCTCATGTTGCTAAATTAACTTCTATTATATTTGTTTTTTCTATTGTTGTTTCTTTTGATTTTGAAGTAGAGCAGATGTATGTGAATACAACATTCCTACATGGATATCTTAAAGAAGAAATCTACATGAAACAACCAAAAGGTTTTGCAGTGAAGGGAAAAAAAGAGTTGGATTGCAAGACGAAAAAGTCTTTGTATGGATTAAAAAAATCCCTAAGAATGTGGTATCAAAAATTCGATACTTATATATTGGGACTTGGTTTCTAAAGAAATAAAGCTAACCACTTTGTGTATTTCAAGCTAGTTGGTAATCATTTTATTGATGTAGTTTTGTATGTTGATAATGTGTTATTGATTGGAAATAACAAAAAAATAATCAAGGATGTCAAAACTTGGTTGTCTTCTATATTTGATATGAAATACCTTATTGCTACAAATTTTATTTTTGGTATCGAAATTAAAAGAGATCGGGAAAACGAGGAACTCTAGTTGAATCAAAGGAAATACGTTGACACAATAATGCAGACGTTTAATATGAAGGAATGTAAACAAGTCAAATTCTATATTCTTGTAGGTGTAAAGTTATCTGCATATCAATGTCCCAAGACACATGAATAGGAAGAGGACATGTCCCATGTTCCCTATGCTAGTGTTATTGGAAGTTTGATGTATGCAATGGTTTGTACTAGACCATACATTTCCCATGTAGTGGGATTTTCAATTTGGTATATGTCAAAACCAGGGAAGGAGAATTGGACAATTGTAAAGACGGTTTTCAATTATTTGTGTGGCACTATAGATTATGCAATTTGGTACCAAGGAAAACCTAGACCAGATAGAGATTTAGATGCACGTGGCTTTGTTGACACAGATTGGGATGGAAAACTATATCTCAAAATATCTACAAGTGGTTATGTGTTTAATCTATTTGGATGAGAAAGAGATAGATTGTAGTTGCACTCTCAACTACAAAAGTTGAAAAGATGGAAGCCACCCATGCAAGATAGGAAGCTATATGGTTACAAACATTATATTCATGTATTGAGTTTGTATAGCAATCCATAAGGATAGATTGTGACAATCAAAGTGCAATATTTATGGCAAAGAACCCTACATATCATTCTAAAATGAAGCATATTGATGTTCAGTAGCACTTTGTAAGAGACATGGTTGAAGACAAGAAAGTGTTGTTGGTGAAGGTTGACACTTTGAAGAATGTTTCAGAATCATTAATTAATTCTATTAGTATTGAGAATTTCTCCTGGTGTAGAGAAGTAATGGGCATTGCTACCCTGAATTGTTGATCTTATCAAACCAAGGATCCTTATTTGCAAAAAGAACAACAAGTGGGAAAACGTTGGATTGATCTTGACTTGGACGTAAATTAGTCAATATAATCTTGATTTGGTCATTGATGGGTTTACTATTGGTGGCTTATGAGCCCATGGTATTGGGTAAACCATAGTCTTTTCTAATGGTATTATCGTGTGGTGAAGCCTATTTAAAGTCTTGAAGAACTCCATTGTAAAATGTGTTGATGTTAGGATATTTAGTTGACACTTAGGAGTTAGTTTAAAATTAACTTGGTCTAATGTGTCTTTAGGTAAAAGTGTGTTTCTTTAGTACGCATTTGTAGTTATGAAATTTGATGGCCAAGATGTGTTCTAGACATAGAGTGATCTAACGAATCATAATCTCCTTGATCTTAACGACAATATTGATCCATGGATTAACACCCGACTGGTCCATGATCTCTATTTAAAGAGCGTGGAGGGTCATTTGTTGATGATCAATTGTGAGAAAATCTCTTGAATTTTTTTTTTTCTTTTTGATTAATATATTGCCTCAAGTGGCCAAATTGGATTGGGTCGTGGACTATTTCACTCTTAGTGAGTTTTAACCACATAAAAACATTGGTGTTATGATCTTTAATCTAGTTGTGTGAGTGGTTGCTTTAGGTGTTCATCCTACGTGGAAATACCCTATTTTTTCGAACATGGTATTAAATCCCTAATCTGAATTGGATCATTATATTATTTTTCATCTATTTTGATCCTTTTGGAGTGGAAAAATTGGAGGAATCAGCTTGCAGGGCCATTTTAGTGGAAGGTCCCAGTTTAGAAAATTAGGGTTTGTAACCTTATGAGGCCATTTTGAGGCACTAAATGACATCGATAATCTATTATACACATCGTGAACTTTCCAACGGTGCAAAAATCACGTCAATCGGAGCTCATGTGCAAAAGTTATGTCTCTCATAAGTTGACCTAGTGTGTTGACCACCATAGCATGAGAGGATGCCACGTCAGCCTCTGTTAATTATTCATATGGGGATAATCACGCATTCATATGGGGTTATTCATGTATGTAATTTCAAGAATATTCTAGAAGGTCCAAAAACCTATCACAATTGAGGGTTGAGGAAGTCAAAAACCTACCCCTAGATGGCTATCGGGCTATGTTAAATACCGGGCCACTAGGAGGAGAAGGGGTTCCACTCTTTTGCATTGTATCTTGTTACATAGTTGAGAAAAACATATGAGAGTGGTATTCTATGAAAATAATAGAGAAGGATAGATTATGTAGAAGCCATACAAGCCACAGTGTCAAAGACAACTCCACATAGAGTGCCTCTTGCTTTGTACTTGCATCATTTCTATACGAGAGAAAAGAGAGCAAAGAAGCCTCACCTTCTAGCTGGGTTTTCTCTCGTATTGAGTTTCCCAGGTCATATATTGTGTTTATTTGTGATGGTGTGATGATATTTTACTTTTCTCTATTTTCCGTATTTTATCTATTTCATGCATAAGTAGAAAATCGATAACTAAATATTTTGGAGATCTAAAGAAAAAATAACCTTAGTAGTAAAGATTTCAGTATTTTATTAGATCTATTGTGATGAACTATTCTAGTGGAATATCCACAAAAGTTTACAGATCAAGTCCATTTGAAGACCCACTCATGTTGTATATCGAGATATCGAACCTGTGTTGCTTCATTTTTAGGTTATGCTATTTATGTGCATTTCTAGTCTAAGTGGACTACTCCGTTGTGTCCAAAGCTCTTCTTTCAATTGGAAATGTTTTTAGTTTCAATCGAAAAGTTTTATGTTTTCCAAATATATGGTCATTTTTGTCAGATCTAGAGGTATAAAGTCTGATTACACCCTTTTAAAAAAAATCATTGATAAAATATTTCAGTTTTCTATTTTGATTCTATGTTTGCTACTTTTCTTGTTTGCATATGCTCTTTACCATACACTCTGTGCAATCTTGGAAAATACGAAATGGAGTGGAAAGTGTTTTCTTTTATGAATATAATCTTTGTTTGGTGCTTTATGTGAGCTCAACAAATCATAAACAAAGAGAAAACTTTCATTTTCCGAGCAAGCTAAGCAAGATCTAACCCCGCTATTGTGAAGTTTTGAAGAAAAAAAGTTCTAAAAATTTTGCTCATTTTTGTGTGTGGCCATGTTGAAGTTTTTTCGCTGACAAAATCAAGGGTTTTGGGGGCAAGCATTCCCTTTGAGGCAAATAGTAAAAAAAGAAAAAGAAAAAGAAAATCCCCCCTCCTTCTTTATCAAAATTTCTATATATTTTGCATTAGCTCACTTGGTTGAAAGTTATTTTATTTAATAAGAGGTCTTCAGTTCAAGTCTCTCTTTTTTTAAGTTACCTTTTTTAAAAATTCATGCAACCTTGAGTTATCTCATAACTTATTGTAAAGTGCATTTTACTTAAATTATAAAAACAAATCACTATAAAATAGTTTATATATTTATATTTAATTACTTTTTGTATGCAACTTTAGTTTATAAAATAACTTCATTGTAAAAGTGATTCTCGCTTATTCTATAAAAGTGGGTCACTTCATAAGTAACTTATTTGTAAAAAAGAGCTTATAGGAAAAGTTAGTGAAGGAAGGGATTTGTTTTTACTCAACCACCTCATTATGCCTCCATCACCACATGAGTCAAATTCTACCTACCACATGGCACTTTAGTTAGTATTTATGTCTTTTTTTAAAAGGGCATAACTTCACATCTGAAGTCTATTTTCGGTGCCTTTTTTTTAAACGACCTATTTTTTCAAGAGATTTCCATCCAAATAGTAAATTTCATCTTTTGAATCCATATTACCTTCATATTTTAGTATGGCTACTCCAAGTTATCTTTTGCTTACCAGTCCCAACTACTTTTCATAGAAATATCATATGGAGGATGTACTAAGAAGTAAAGGATTGTACTAGATTACCTTGGGAAAATAACAAGCCCACACTAATGCTGAAAATAAGGGCAAATGGCATAATAAAACGATGAAGCCCATGGATCAATTAAAATGTCCATCTCTCTGGATTTACAGTTTCACCTTCAAGGAATTAATGACCCAACTAAAGCTTGGGATAAACTAGAACCCGTATTTGGTAAAAATAATGTGATTAAGAAAGCTCTTCAATCTTGGTATGATAAAATGGATATCTTTCTTCTTGACATTGATTTTTCTAAATGTCATTATGACCCCAATGTCTATACCAAGAAAGTAGGAATCCATCTCATAATACTTTTTCTTTATGTTGATGACCTTATCCTCATTGGTAGTGACCCTAAAATATTAACCCATTTGAAATCCATCCTTAAGAAGAAATTAGAAATGATAGACTTAGGTTATTTTCATTATTTCATTGGCCTCCAAGTATTGCAAACCAGGGAAGTAATTTATCTTTCTGAATACAAGTATGCATGTGACCTTCTTCATCACTTTCACATGGAATATTTAAAACCAACCCCTTCTCCCTTCTAGTCCGGGGTCAAACTCATTGCCACTATACTACACATGAAGTGGATGCCACTATGTATCGTCAGTTAGTTGGTATCCTTTTATAATTGACTCATACCCATCCTGATATTTCCTTTACTGTTGGTCTTGTTGGTCGGTATATGCAAACACCCTAGGAAATCCATGGGAAAGAAGAAAAAATGATACTTCGGTATATCTAAGGTACAATTATGTTTTGGATACTACACTTTGTGGGGAATCCTTTGTTGGTTGGTTTCACTGATTTATGTTGGGCTAGTGACCCTGATGATAGAAAGTCTACTGCAGGTTACGTTTTTAGTCTTAGTTCTAGACTTGTCACATGGGATTATAAGAAAGAATGGGCTCTTTCTCTTTCTTCAGTAGAAGCGGAGTACCAAGCAATGGTTAACACAAGTAAAGAGGCATTGTGTCTTTGAGAGATCCTTTTGGAGTTTGGATTATAGTAGAATCATTCGACCACCCTCTAGTGAAAAAATTAGAGTGCCATCAAGCTCACCAAAGATCCATTTCAACATCAACACAACAAACATGTTGAGTTACAAATGCACTTCATCGGAAATCTCATTCATGATTGTGTTCTTGAAGTGCTCTTTTTCCCAACTGATGTTCAAGTTGAAGACATTTTCATAAATTCTCTTACAAAAGTGAAGTTTTCCAAACTTTGATCTATGTTAAGAGTTCAGTAAGTTTTCGTTAAGGAGGAATAGGTTCTAATTCCTCCTTATTTCTCCTAATATTGTGTCACCTTTGTAAACCATTCAATCATATTCCAAGTTGTTCTTAAGGGGGGATTTTAAGATATTTATCACTCGATTGATCTATGATATCTATTTAAAGAGCAAAAAGGGTCATTTGTTGATGATTCATTGTGAGAAACTCTCTTGTAAAATATTTTTATTTTTCATTGATATATTGCCTCAAGTGGCCACATTGGCTAGGGTCGTGGATTGTTTCCCTCCTAGAGGGTTTTAACCACGTCAAAATATTGGTGTTGTGATATTTGATCTAATTGTGTGAGTGGTTGCTTAAGGTGTTCATCCTATGTGGGAATACCATATTTTTTCGAACACTTGATTGGCATGTTATTTGGTCAGCTTGGCTAGATTGGTGAAGGTGAATGAAGATATATCTTTGAAAGCTAGTTTTCTCAATGAAGGGTTTCCATGGTAAAAATCTCTTGTGAATTTTGTGATTGAATCCAATTTTAAACATTTGATGTGAAACAATGAATACAAATTCTTAACCAAAATAGAAATAACAACAATGGCACACACACATTACATAGAGATTTACCCTGGAAACCCTTAACTAGGAAAACTAGCCAACCTCAGAGACACACCTCTTTTCTCTTCATTGTATTAACTTCACTATTCACAATACAATATATAGGTATTATGTGGTATCCAAAGCCCTAATCTATTAACCTAGATTAGATTACAACCCTAATTCCTTAATCAAAATTAGATTACAATGGACCAAAAAAACATTGGCCGAAACAAACCAAAAACATGCAATTCCAACACACCAGTAGATCCATCCACACCATATCTACTCTCCACCATGTAGATTTAGAATTCTCCATAACATATCTACATTTTCTACCAACAAATATAACAAATCTACACTTCACTACATAGATCTAGGAACCTACTTGCAAATCCAAGTAACATGAACTAGATCATATCACTCTCCCTGAAGAGTTCAGGTCTGCCTAGATTTGATACCAAATGTGAATTCCTGGATAGAGAAACATCACACACAACAACAAGACTGCAAATAACACTAGTGACTTATCCTAGATACCCTTTACCAAGAAAACCAGCTNTATATATATATATATATATATATATATATATATATATATATATATATATATATATATATATATATATATATATTCCATTAACCTTAGCCAGTCCGACCTAGCTGACCAAAGAAAACAAAATTCCGTTCTAAGGGTTTACATCATTGCGTAATTTAAAGCATCTCATATTAAGGACAAAAGGATTTCTGATGGCCTTCAGAATCTAGTGCAAGTGGGGCTTAAATCTCTGGAGGATATTGATTTGTCCAATAATAAAATGCATGCACTGGAGTGACTTGTTCTATTGTTTCAATTTAACCTTGTGTCTTTGGCGCTATACGAGTGCAATGTGATGCATCTATTGGAGTATAGAGATAAGGTTTTAGGCATCATTAAATCCCTAGAGTTCCTGGACAAGATGAACATTGAAGGCAGAAAGAGACTTTAATCAGATAACGAAGGGAAGGAAGTGGATTTATAAGATGATGCATAGGATGTTGATAACTATACTAGTGAGGACAAGTCTAATGGGGTTTGATCTATGAATTTCTCAACTAAACAAGTTCAAGATGAATTTGAGTAAGAGGATGAGGAGCATGAGATTGATGTGGAGGAGGAATATGAGTATCAATATGGGGTTACCATTAATGGCCATAGGGTAGTGCTTAGTCACATAGCTTCCAATGTTGCATTTTTTGTATTTTTTTTTTTAAATCCCTGACGTTCATCGAATATCCAGCGAAAGGGACTTTATCGTCGAATATCCAAAATTTGACCAGGCCAATGATTTTCCATACCGACGTTTGACAAAGTCAATATTTTTTTCCCATTAAACAACATCTCTTTGGTCAACCATCGTCAAAAGTCCCACGAAAAATTGATATACAATTATAAAAGTTTGAAATATTAGAGACGTTTTTTAATTGCATTACAAATAGTTAAACCAATGAGGTTGATTTTTGAAGATAATCATCACTGAAAGTTTGGTAAGGAAAAATGTCACATAACATTCCTCTAGGAGGACAAGGAGACATGAGATCTGCATTGGAGGGTTTGGGTGATCGAAAATGTTATTTCCCTTGTAAAATATTCATGGGCTATAATATAAGGATACTTTTAATAAAAATAGCAAAAAGACATTGTAGAGAGTATGGACACCTTGAAGGAGGGCATGAATATCGTCCCTTGGTAAGCTATTCATTATATGTCTTTATATTGCAGATTGTTTTTGTAAATGTTTATATGTTAAATGTGGAAGAAAAATAATGTATTATTTTTTCTTTATGGATATATTCTATGTACACAACAAATTGAGAGTAAGTTAAGAAGAGAAGAAGTAGACATAATATATAAATTTTAATTAGGGTTTAGGGTAGGGTTTAGTGGTCAAGTGGTTTAAGGTTTAGGGGTACAGGGTGTAAGGGGTTAGGGATTAAGATTTTAGTGGTCGAAGGGTTAATAAGGCCATATTAGGGCTAAGTAGTTAAGGGGTTAGGCGTTAATAGGTTAGGTTTTAAGGTAGGTTTAGGGGGTTTAGGGAATTTAGAGGTTAATGGGGTTTTAGGGAGTATGGGTTAGGGGTTTAGGGGTTTAGGGTTAGGGGTTTAGGGGTTTAGGGGTTAGGTCGGGTTAGTGGTTAATATTTTATGGGCTTAGGAGGTAAGGATTTATTGATTAATGGTTTAGGGTTGAATGTGTTATCATATAGAATTGCAAGGGTCAAAAATATTTTCATTTTTTTATTTTGAGTCATAGGTGTTCATTAAGTTTTAGGTTTTAGGTCCCTTTTTCTATAGTCATTTTTCAATTTTTTTGATGTAAATAAACTAAGGTTAGTTTTGGCTTTGGTATAGAGTCATTGGGTTACACCTTGCTATCATAACAAGTCGGATAAAGCCTTCATGAGTCACATCTTTCCATTTCTCCATCATCGTCATGACATGTCACCTCCTCCATGTTGTACGTAGACCCCTCCTTGTGTCACCTTTACCCGTTAAGATGTCAAATCAATTTTGATCTATACGTTGCCAACTCACTAGGAGAGCTTCCAACGCATTCAAAGGTACACCATGCATTCATTTCCATCATTGCATTTATGGGTCGTGTCAATGAAGATCTCATTATTTTCAGAGCTGATATTTTAAACCAATATCCAGGGATTATGTCATAAAGGCTTCTGACTGTTTTCTCCTAGTGTACAAATCATTTTTTAGCTCGATGTTGCGAACCTGGTGCTATAGATAGACGCTATGAAATCGACACTATGAATTGACTGAAGAAGACGAGTTGGAGGTTGGATAGTTTTCAAGTGCCCTTGTGCAAGTTCAGAGATATCGGCTTTCAACTCAAGGCCACCAGGTACTCCATGAGAATTTTCACCTTATTTGAAAGTCAGGAAAGGGATTGTTAGTTGTTTTTCCTTTTGGGTGTTGTGAATTGGTGATAGGCATTCTGAACTGTCTCATTTACTTGTTGACAAGTTCCCAAACCCATTTTCATGTGCTCTGAACCTTTCTCATTAAGCTATAAGTATCCCTAGGTTTAGGCCACCTTTCCCACTTATCCATTTCACTTTCTTTGCTTAAATTTCCCAAGCATTGCAAAACCCCTGCCCTGGCGCTGCGAACTCTGTGCAACAAACCCGGCATTTTGAACCCTCTGTTCTAGCACCTTTTACAAAAACATGTCTTCTACAAGCTCACAAACTTAATTAAACTCCTATCTATTATGCATTGTAAAATTAGTCACATGTGGAAGTCAATCTGAGTTTTGGCACACCTTGACCCCCTTCCATCTTGTTCATAGTGATTTGCGTGGTATGCTTCCTTCTTCTTTCTCTGGGTTCAAGTACTTCTTAACTTTCATTGATGACTTGTCAAGATGCATTTGAGTTTATTTCTTAAAACTTAAGAGTGGATTTTTTTGCATGTTTTTTGCATACAAGGCCTTTGTAGAGAAACAATCTGGACATCAATTGCAGATGCTAAAAATAGATAATGGAGGTGAGTATGTTAACGACAAATTTGCAACTTATTGCACTACACATGACATTCAAATGAGAAATATTTTTCCATATAAACCACAACAAAATGGTGTTGTTAAGAGAAAGAATCACACATTAGAGGAAATGACAAATTGTATTATCCAATATAAGGGATTAAGACGTCATTATTGGGAAGAATCCATTAATTGTGCAAATTACATAGTAAATCGCACTCCATAAAGGCTTTAAAAAATATAACACTCAAAGAAGCATGGAGTAAAATTAATCTAGATGTAAGCCACTTACATGTGTTTGGAAGTGAAGTATGGGCTCACATTCTTGATTAGAAAATGAAATCATTATAGATTAAAAGTGAGCAATGCATTTTTGTTGGATATTCTGAAGATTCCAAAGGTTACAGGATTTTTCAACCTCATTCTTGTGAAATAATTATTAGAAGATATGTTAAGTTTAATAAAAATCTCTTGGCCTATGAGCCTAATTCGACATTTGTGTCATCTTCAGCCTGTGATCCATCTTTGGAATTTGTACCATATTCTAGTCCTATTATGGTTTCTTCTTCAGATGATGATACCAACGATGAAAATCCTTCTTCTTCTACTCACCTTCCTCCAATGAGTCCATTGAACATGAACCTGCACCAGTAACACCACTTCCCATATGGGTCTATTCAACACAAGAAGTAGAGATGTTATTGGTGATCCTATAGATCATCAACATACACATTCATAGTTCCAATGACTCACCTCTCTTTTGTCTCAAGTTTTAGAGACTCGTGATCCAAATACATTTGTAGAAGCTTCTAGTCATCTAGATTGGGATACAACAATGAATGAATAATATTGTTCCTTAATTGAGAACGATACTTGGGATCTTGTACCTCTTCTAAAAAGAAGAAAACTTGTCAAATTTAAATGGGTATATATAACTAAGTATGCATTAGATGAAAGTGTTGAAAGACATAAGGGTCGGTCAGTTCCCAAAGAATTCTCTCAAGTGTTGAATCAAATGAAACGTTTTCCCCTGTGGCCAAAATTAATTTTGTTTGCCTTGTTCTAGCCCTTACTACCTCACATAGATGGGAGGTCCATCAGATGGATGTTAAATCCACCTTATTGCATGGGGATTTTCAAGAATAAATCTACATGGAACTACCTCCTAGATATGCTCAGAATGACTCCATCTTTCTTTGTCACGTTAAGAAATATCTCTATGGTATTAAGAAAGCTCTTCGATCTTGGTATGATAAAATGGATATCTTTCTTCTTGACATCGATTTTTCTATATGTCATTATGACCCCAATGTCTATACCAAGAAAGTGGGAATCCATCTCATAATACTTTTTCTTTATGTTGATGACCTTATCCTCATTGGTAGTGACCCTAAAATTTTAACCCATTTGAAATCCATCCTTAAGAAGAAATTAGAAATGATAGACTTAGGCTATTTTCATTATTTCATTGGCCTCCAAGTCTTGCAAACCAGGGAAGTAATTTACCTTTCCGAATACAAGCATGCATGTGACCTTCTTCATCACTTTCACATGGAATATTGTAAACCAACCCCTTATCCCTTCTAGTCTGGGGTCAAACTCATTGCCACTATACTACACATGAAGTGGATGCCACTTTGTATCGTCAGTTAGTTGGTAGCCTTTTATAATTGACTCATACCCATCCTGATATTTCCTTTACTGCTGGTCTTGTTGGTCAGTATATGCAAACATCCCAGGAAAACCATGGGAAAGAAGAAAAAATGATACTTCGGTATATCTAAGGTACAATTATGTTTTGGATTCTACACTTTGTGGGGAATCCTTTGTTGGTTGGTTTCACTGATTTATATTGGGCTAGTGACCCTGATGATAGAAAGTCTACTGCATGTTATGTTTTTAGTCTTAGTTCTAGACTTGTCACATGGGATTCTAAGAAAGAGCAGGCTCTTTCTCTTTCTTCGGTAGAAGCAAAGTAACAAGCAATGGTTAACACAAGTAAAGAGGCATTGTGTCTTTGAGAGATCCTTTTGGAGTTTGGATTATAGTAGCATCATTCGACCACCCTCTAGTGCAAAAATTAGAGTGCCATCAAGCTCACCAAAGATCCATTTCAACATCAACACAACAAACATGTTGAGTTACAAATGCACTTCATCGGAAATCTCATTCATGATTGTGTTCTTGAAGTGATCTTTTTCCCAACTAATGTTCAAGTTGTAGACATTTTCATAAAGTCTCTTACAAAACTGAAGTTTTCCAAACTTTGATCTATGTTAAGAGTTCAGTAAGTTTTCGTTAAGGAGGAATAGGTTCTAATTCCTCCTTATTTCTCCTAATATTGTGTCACCTTTGTAAATCATTCAATCATATTCCAAGTTGTTCTTAAGGGGGGATTTTAAGATATTTATCAATCGATTGATCTATGATCTCTATTTAAAGAGAAAAAAGGGTCATTTGTTGATGATTCATTGTGAGAAACTCTCTTGTAAAATAGTTTTATTTTTCATTGATATATTGCCTCAAGTGGCCACATTGGCTAGGGTCGTGGATTGTTTCCCTCCTAGAGGGTTTTAACCACGTCAAAATATTGGTGTTTTGATATTTGATCTAATTGTGTGAGTGGTTGCTTAAGGTGTTCATCCTATGTGGGAATACCATATTTTTTCGAACACTTGATTGGCATGTTATTTGGTCATCTTGGCTAGATTGGTGAAGGTGAATGAAGATATATCTTTGAAAGCTAGTTTTCTTGGTGAAGGTTTTCCATGGTAAAAATCTCTTGTGAATTTTGTGATTGAATGCAATTTTAAACATTTGATGTGAAACAATGAATACAAATTATTAACCAAAATAGAAATAACAACAATGGCACACACACATTACATAGAGATTTACCCTGGAAACCCTTAACTAGGAAAACTAGCCAACCTCAGAGACACGCCTCTTTTCTCTTCATTGTATTAACTTCACTATTCACAATACAATATATAGGTATTATGTGGTATCCAAAGCCCTAATCTATTAACCCAGATTAGATTACAACCCTAATTCCTTAATCAAAATTAGATTACAATGGACCAAAAAAACATTGGCCGAAACAAACCAAAAACATGTAATTCCAACACACCAGTAGATCCATCCACACCATATCTACTCTCCACCATGTAGATTTAGAATTCTCCATAACATATCTACATTTTCTACCAACAAATATAACAAATCTACACTTCACTACATAGATCTAGGAACCTACTTGCAAATCCAGGTAACATGAACTAGATCATATCACTCTCCTTGAAGAGTTCAGGTCTGCCTAGATTTGATACCAAATGTGAATTCCTAGATAGAGAAACATCACACACAACAACAAGAATGCACATAACACCAGTGATTTATCCTAGATACCCTTTACCAAGAAAACCAGCTACAAATATATATATATATATATATATATTCCATTAACCTTAGCCAGTCCGACCTAGCCAACCAAAGAATAAGCCAACACCAACAAAATTCCATTCTAAGGGTTTACATCATTGCGTAATTTAAATCATCTCATATTAAGGACAAAAGGATTTCTGATTTGAAAAAAGGATTTATGATGGCCTTCATAATCTAGTGCAAGCTTAAATCTCTGAAGGATATTGATTGGTCCAACAATAAAATGCATGCACTGGAGTGTCTTGTTCTATTGTTTCAATTTAACCTTGTGTCTTTGGCGCTATAAGAGTGCCATGTGATGCATCTATTGGAGTATAGAGATAAGGTTTTAGGCATCATTAAATCCCTAGAGTTCTTGGACAATATGAACAATGAAGGCGGAAAGAGACTTTAATCAGATAATGAAGGGAAGGAAGTGGATTTGGAAGATGATGCATAGGATGTTGATAACTATATTAGTGAGGACAAGTCCAATGGGGTTTGATCTATGAATTTCTCAACTGAACAAGTTCAAGATGAATTTGAGTAAGAGGATGAGGAGCATGAGATTGATGTGGAGGAGGATTATGAGTATCAATATGGGGTTACCATTAATGGCCATAGTGTAGCGCTTAGTCACATAGCTTCCAATGTTGCATTTTTTGGATTTTTTTAAAAAAAACCCCGACATTCATCGAATATCCAGCGAAAGGGACTTTATCGTAGAATATCCAAAATTTGACCAGGTCAATGATTTTCCATACCGACGTTTGACGAAGTCAATATTTTTTCCCATTAAACAACATCTCTCTGGTCAATGATCGTCATAAGTCCGACAAAAAATTGATATACAATTATAAAAGTTTGAAATATTAGAGACGTTCGACGTTGTTGCTATACTAGAAACAATTTACAAAGGTTATAGGGGATATGTTTTGGTCAGAATATAATATTTTTTATTTTTTTTAATTGCATTACAAATAGTTAAACCAATGAGGTTGATTTTTGAAGATAATCATCACTGAAAGTTTGGTAAGGAAAAATGTCACATAACATTGCTCTAGGAGGACAAGGAGACATGAGATCTGCATTGGAGGGTTTGGGTGATCGAAAATGTTATTTCCCTTGTAAAATATGCAGGGGCTATAATATAAGGATACTTTTAATAAAAATAGCAAAAATACATTGTAGAGAGTATGGACACCTTGAAGGAGGGCATGAATATCGTCCCTTGGTAAGCTATTCATTATATGTCTTTATATTGGAGATTGTTTTTGTAAATGTTTATATGTTAAATGTAGAAGAAAAATAATGTATTATTTTTTCTTTATGGATATATTCTATGTACACAACAAATTGAGAGTAAGTTAAGAAGAGAAGAAGTAGACATAATATATAAATTTTAATTAGGGTTTAGGGTAGGGTTTAGAGGTCAAGTGGTTTAAGGTTTAGGGGTACAGGGTGTAAGGGGTTAGGGATTAAGATTTTAGTGGTCGAAGGGTTAATAACGCCATATTAGGGCTCAGTGGTTAAGGGGTTAGGCGTTAATATGTTAGGTTTTAAGGTAGGTTTAGGGGGTTTAGGTCCTAGGGAATTTAGAGGTTAATGGGGTTTTAGGGAGTATGGGTTAGGGGTTTAGGGTTTAAGGGGTTTAGGGTTAGGGGTTTAGTGGTTAGGTCGGGTTAGTGGTTAATAGTTTATGGGCTTAGGGGGTAAGGATTTATTGATTAATGGTTTAGGGTTGAATGTGTTATCACATAGAATTGCAAGGGTCAAAAATATTTTTAGTTTTTTTATTTTGAGTCATAGGTGTTCATTAAGTTTTAGGTTTTAGGTCCCTCTTTCTATAGTCATTTTTCAATTTTTTGATGTAAATAAACTAAGGTTAGTTTTGGCTTTGGTCTAGAGTCATTGGGTTATGCCTTGCTATCATAACAAGTCGGATAAAGCCTTCATGAGTCACATATTTCCATTTCTCCATCATCGTCGTGACATGTCACCTCCTCCATGTTGTACGTAGATCCCTCCTTTTGTCACCTTTACCCGTTAAGATGTCAAATCAATTTTGATCTATATTTTGCCAACTCACTAGGAGAGTTTGTAGCGCATTCAAAGGTACACCGTGCATTCATTTCCATCATTGTATTTATGGGTCGTGTCAATGAAGATCTCATTATTTTCAGAGCTGATATTTTAAACCAATATCCAGGGATTATGTCATAAAGGCTTTTGAATGTTTTCTCCTAGTGTACAAATCATTTTTTAGCTCGGTGCTGCGAACCTGGTGCTATAGACAGATGCTATGAATTCGGCACTGTGAACTGACTGAAGAAGACGATTTGTAGGTTGGATAGTTTTCAAGTGCCCCTGTGCAAGTTCAGAGATATCGACTTTCAACTCAAGTCCACCAGGTACTCCATGAGAATTTTCACCTTATTTGAAGGTCAGGAAAGGGATTTTTAGTTGTTTTTCCTTTTGGGTGCTGCGAACTGGTGATAGGCATTGTGAACTGTCTCATTTACTTGTTGACAAGTTCCCAAACCCATTTTCATGTGCTATGAACCTTGCTCATTAAGCCATAAGTATCCCTAGGTTTAGGCCACCTTTCCCACTTATCCATTTCACTTGCTTTGCTTAAATTTCCCAAGCATTGCAAAACCCTTGCCCTGGTGTTGCGAACTCTGTGCAGTAAACCCAGCATTGTGAACCCTATGTTCCAGCACCTTTTACAAAAACATGTCTTCTGCAATCTCACAAACTTAATTACACTCCTATCTATTCTGCATTGTAAAATTAGTCACATGTGGAAGTCAATCTGAGTTTTGCAAAAGAGTAGTGATGTTGTGAACAAGACCTATTTTGCAAAGATTTGTTATGATATCCCTTCATGATATTTTTTAGTAGTCTTTCCCTTCATCTTCCTGATTGAAAGATACCTTGTCTTATTCCTAGAGTTCAAATGAGTTGAGAAGCACATAAGTTTTAAACAGAACTAGCCTATTGGGAAAGTCTATCCATTAAAACCCTAATCCTTTGTTTTCCTTGTTTCACCTCTAGCAATCATTAAATCGTGTGGTAAGGTTTTCTTCAAACATCATTAATCACTACTACATATGGGTGGATTATTCCACAAAAAAATTCCACGCTTCCACTAGTTTCATCATTTTTTTAAACAGGGCGGGATTTTTGTCGATATTGCCACGAACATTCGTTGCAATATCCATGAAAATCTTAAATTAACATAGTCTAGATTTTCATCTCTATAGCGACGAACTTTCATGGCAATAGCGACGAAAATTTTGTCTATCTCATTGGTCGGTGTTAACAGCTAGTTGACTATTTTATCTATATATACATGACTTTAAGAGACTTTGTGACCCAATTGTTATAGTTGCGACACTGTTATTGGCTTTTGTTTGAGCTGTTTATTTTTCCTGTCACCCACCAGTTGAACAAATCCAATTCTCGATCTACATAGCTCATATTTTGAACTTGCAAGGTTAGTATGCTATTTTTTATTGATGTACTCATTTAACTTGTAATTTTTTTTTCAAATGTCCAATTTGCATTTAGCTTGTTTTTTCCTTGAAAATATATTATAATATGTGTAGTACCATATTTCATGTCTTTGGTTTTTGGATCTAGTTAGTATATTCTATGGAAAAGGGTATGTGGATTCCATATAGAATATTAGGGAATACACATACCCTTTTCCCTTCAACTGTAGCTATAATCTCTCTCTCTCTTTTCATTGATAAAGATATGGAATTGCTCTTGAAACTCAACCCTGATCGGTGAAATGATAGTAATTGATTGCTATATTCCCTGCTTTAGCAGGGACTAATAAGATACATAAACACTAACCCTAAACTTATGTTAGGTATATATGTCATTATTATATAAAAAAAACATTTGTACACATATGACCTTATTATAAAAATGTTATATATGTCGTCATGATGTTGATCCTCTACACATATGATCACCTTATTATAAAGATGTTGACCTTATTATAAAGATGTAGGTAACTGTAAATAAACATATCATAATCGAAAGGAGTAGCCAAAATATAAAAAATTGACAACTTAATGTTTGGTATGGTGTAGGTAAGACAATTACTTG
>JASDQU010099766.1:385155-403742 GCA_032191745.1 Picea mariana | reverse complement strand
TCCTTTTTACTCATAATTGTTAGATCAAAGACCAACTTGCCACTATAATCCTTGACAATTTATAACCAAAATAATCGCATTTTCCATCATTCATCATCCTTGTCCTTATCATTGGAGACTTGTACAATAGGACGGAACTCATCTTCTCATTATTAAACATTGTGGATTCACCCTTGTCATAGGGATTTTTCAAGAGATTGTTGAATGCTATGTATATCCCCTTGATTACTCTAATTTACTCTTGAACATATAATATGAAAAACAATGAAATGTTTTATAAGATGTCCATTGTTCCTATTGGGAGTTGTTTTGGGCTAGCTTAGACTTCCCATTATCAACTCTAGCCACTTCTTACCTAGTAGCACCCAATATTACCTAGTTCTCCCCTTGTCTTCTTCCTCTCCTAGTGTTCCATGCTCTTCTACATACTCTTACTCTTTTCTTAGTCCTTCAAATGCTTGGGTAAATTATTGCCTCTCCTCCTTAGCTTTTCTTCCTTACACCCCTTTTTCTCCATTTTTATTTGGTCATAATATCGATGCTCAAATGAAATTATTTATAAGATGTTCATTGCAAATACTTATCAACTCTATAAATATGACAAAAACTATGAACTCACCTCTTGCAATACCTCTTACTTATAATGTTAAGACCCAACAAAACATAATACATAAATACCTTTCTCTCTCACTTTTACATCACACGTCCAATCCATCTCATCTCATATGGTTGCACTATCCCTCTTCCAAACTCTCTAAATAATACATTCTCATCCTTCTACCTCGGTGCACTCTCACTCTACTATTCTCATTCTAAATACCAAACATCCCAAATGATTTTTAACTCAATACTTTTTTTTTATACCTAGTTCCATACTTGCTATGATCTATTATACCTAGTTCCATACTTGCTTGCCCTTGTCCTCTCGCTAGCTAAAACAATGAGGTGTCCCCTTGTTCTTCTATGACTTCTCTTTTCCTTATCTTTCCATTAGTTGTCAAAATCAACATTTGCTAGTTGAATGAAGCCTTGTTCCTATTGGGAGTTTTTTGGGGCTAGCTTAGACTTCCCATTATCAACTCTAGCCACTTCTTACCTGATAGCACCCAATATTACCTAGTTCTCCCCTTGTCTTATTCCTCTCCTAGTGTTCCATGCTCTCCTACATACTATTCCTCTTTTCCTAGTCCTTCAAATGCTTGGGGAAAGTATTGCCTCTCCTCCTTAGCTCTTCTTCCTTACTCCCCTTTTTCTCCATTTTTATTTGGTCATAGTATCGATGCTCAAATGAAATTATTTATAAGATGCTCATTGCAATACTTATCAACTCTATAAAGATGACAAAAACTATGAACTCACCTCTTGCAATACCTATTACTTATAATGTTAAGACCCAACAAAACATAATACATAAATACCTTTCTCTCTCACTTTCACATCACACATCCAATCCATATCATCTCATATGGTTGCACTATCCCTCTTCCAAACTCTCTAAATAATACATTCTCATCCTTCCACCTAGGTGCACTCTCACTCTACTATTCTCATTCTAAATACCAAACCTCCCCAGTGATTTTTAACTCGATATTTTTTTTTTATACCTAGTTCCATACTTGCTTTCCCTTGTCCTCTCGTTGGCTAAAACAATGGGTAGCCCCTTTTTCTTCTATGCCTTCTCTTTTCCTTATCTTTCCATTAGTTGTCAAAATCAACATTTGCTAGTTGAATGAAGCCTTGTTTCTATTGGGAGTTTTTTTGGGCTAGCTTAGACTTCCCATTATCAACTCTAGCCACTTCTTACCTAGTAGCACCCAATATTACCTAGTTCTCCCCTTTTCTTCTTCCTCTCCTAGTGTTCCATGCTCTCCTACATTCTCTTCCTCTTTCCCTAGTCCTTCAAATTCTTGGGGAAAGTATTGCCTCTCCTCCTTATCTCTTCTTCCTTACACCCCTTTTTCTCCATTTTTATTTGGTCATAGTATCGATGGGTCCCTTATAGGTCATTATCTCAAGAAAGACCCTACTTGAGATAACCTCTACCTAGTTAGGATCAACTATCACTCGTTTGGTCAGTTTTCAAAGATGTCCCCCTTAATGGTCACATTCCATAGCTTGCAACTATGGAGCCCCTCCCAATGGTGACATCATATCTTCCTTTGATCCTCTCTCCTCCACTGGTACCATTGGTATTTTTCACCTCTACGTTTGCATTGAACTTAGGTTGATGCACGTCACCTCCTACGCTTGCATAAAATACCCCATTGATGTATGCCACCTCTCATTCTTGCACTAAATCAAGGCTACGATGTGTTGTTTTTTGTGGTTTTGATGACTCTATATTACTAGTTTATGATGCCTATTATGCTCACACTCTCCAGATTATTGTATGTCACATGGGACTCATCCTTTCCTTTCCATAAGAGATCATGTTTCTAATCCTACCTCACTTGTGGTAAGATGCCAACCTCTGTGATGTAGGTATCTAGCTAAACATGTTCTTGCATTGTTCATTGCTCATTCTTGGAAATGAAAGTATGTATTAGTCTACCCCTGTATATTAAACATATTCATAATGTACCCAAAATTTTGGACCTCATTATTATTGTCCTTTTTGTATGCTCCAACAATTGTGCAAGTGACATCCACAATTCTCTTCCTATTATATTAGTAATATTCCTCTTATTATTATCAAGGAAGGAGTTGATAACTAGCTCTTATATACACTATGCCCAAATTATCGAGGAATCAAATAACATTATGTTTTTACAAGAATATATGAGTCAATGTCATAATGACCCTTTAGGTTCGTAAGAGTTTCCAAATCTTCAAGGTGTTAAGAGCCATTATTTCCCAAATCATTCAGAACATAGAAGAAAATTGACCAATATCTTATACATAGGTGATGAAAGATATTTTAAAACCTTTTCATAAATCACAACATTTTCACTGATGGTGTCTTCATGGGTTCAAAAACTTACTTTACAAACCTAACAATATTTCTACCTTTCAACATTTGCATGAACCCTTGGGTTTACCATTACTCCTTGTGGGTCATAAATTTCCACTCACCAAAATCATACAAATTGAAATTTTTGTCACTTGCACAAGCCTATATGACATCAGTACAAATATATGAATTCAACTAGGAGTAGACCTTTTCCCTTTCAAGTTGATGATCCCCATCAACTTTGGGACTCAATGTCTCTTCATTAAATTCTCCTTCTAATGAGGATGGCATAGACAACTTCAAATGATCCACATATACATTGGAATATTTTCCCATATATGGTGACCAATCCAAGCAAATAGCTTTTATTCATTCTTATCCACAATCCTAAAATATCATTTTAAACCTTTCTTTGGTGGATGAAAACACACTTGATCAAACTTAGGAGGTATGTGTTGTTAAATGCTTATCATGCCTCTTTTCGTAACTTGATTGAGATTCCTACAAGTTGGTTGCTTATAGCTACACATGTTCGGGGATTTTTCTTTTTAATGAAGTTTGCATATTTTCCCATTGATTAATTTTCTTAATTGTTCCACTTTGAGGGCTAAAATTTCAAGTTAAAGTGAGTACAATAAAATATGAGAAAGTCATAGGTGGAGGATTTGAGGTGAGCAATGAATTGTGCAATTAACAATATTGATATATATAAATGACAAACAATCTTCCCAAATATTGGGATGTTATATCCTCACAATCCTCCTTCAAGCCTGCAATCATCTCAAAGACTCGAGACTTGCATATATATACAAGTTTTGTAAGGTTTTAACCATTTGCCAAAATTTGAACTAGATATAGGTAATCCCTTATATTCTTCAAGTACATAAGAGTTTAACTTTAGAGATATGGTTGTTGGGCCTTAGAAATGTCGTATTTTCATCCACCTTTTCCTTCACTATTCCTTACATGTCCTCGTCCCATTAACCTTCCATCATACCATTTTCATAAATACACTTGGGTTTCACATTATTATTTTCCACTTTATTCATTTTAGTATTATAAGTGAATTTGTGATTAAATATTAGAAATTAACATATTTTCATTATATATCAAGGTTGGATGAGTTTGATGATGTGTGCAGGCATATTTGAAGGTTTCAACAAAGTCAAAATTCACCACCTATCTTCAAATTCGAATTACATCTTTGAAGATTTGAAGAATATTTGGGACAATCATTCAAGCATATTCAAAGGAGAAGATCATGGAAGATTTGGATGGCATGTCCTATCTAAGATATGTGAGAGATGTGTGGAGGATTTGAAGGGATCATATCTTCTAATAACGGGAAAGTAGTTGAGAATGGTTGAGAGAATAGTGGATCTGTAATTATGACACTCTTTAAGACTCTCATGTATATAAAAGAGTGTTCTCTCTTCATGAGGATCATCATGTTATTCATAATTGGGAGATTATATTGAGAGTTAGAGATCATGTAATTCATAATTTGGTCTTGTATTAGGAGAAGGGGATTCTTAGCTTTGTTATTCTTTCATGCTTTGTCATTTGACTCTTGTAATATAATTTGAGATTGATATATTGTGTGAACTCACATGTCTTTTGTCATTCAACTCTTCACATGTTGTATTGATTTCCTAGATTAATTTCTTGCTTTCCTAGTTAGTCTTTCAATGCTTTCCTAGATCAATTTCATTTCAGCAATTTAGATTATATTACTTCTACTTCAGTCCTGCATATATAGTTCATGTGCTTCGTAAGCCTACGAACCTCAGATTGACAAATTAAATAGTTGGGCAAATACTACAACGAAATTAAACGACAATATTTATGCCTAACATTTTGGCATCGTTGTCGGGGAAGAACGATGGATTGAGGTTTATTTTGATTAGTCATGCTCCTAAATCTGAGGTGAAATATGGGTAAGGGCATGTAGGGAGTGTTTCACTTTCTGCAATTTCAATTCTAGCAATTCAATTTCGGCAATTTCAATTCTAGCTTGGAACAACTCGCTCAGATCCTTGCGAAAGTCGGGATCTCCTCTTCTCACAAAGAGGAGATATTGACAACATCCACGAGCTTAAATGCTCCTCCAGAAACGAATGAGGAATCAACATCTAAGAAACTTGAGGAGGACAATGAGGAGTTGCAACATGATCTAAGCGAGAGAAACTACGCCGACGAAAGCTATATCGAACGATGGTTTCCAACGACTACCAGGTTAGATTCTTTTAATTTTTCTTTTTATTTTGTTAATTTAGAGTTTCAGCAACTAGATTCATTAATTCTTGTAAAATTCCATTATTCATTTGAAAAATTACCACTAGACATATTGTTGTTACTGTTACGTTCTTGGCTCCACTAGAAATTTGTCTACACGTAACTAATATTTAATTCCCAATTAGCATAGAATAGGTAGGCTAACGAATAAAACAACGTTTTTTCTATAAAAAAAATTTAAATAAGTATGCTCTCCTCTGCGCTTCGTGCGATCGCGAGGATCAGAAAATAGGGATGATTTTGAATGAATGTTTTTTGTGTCCATCCTTTGACCTGCAAATAAACACAGTAAAAAAAAATAACGAATAAAAAAAACCAGTTTACATGTTGTTACAGCATGCTGATACAACGAAAATTTTCGTTGTTACAACATGCTGATACAGCAAAATTTTACATGTTGTTAAAGCATGCTGATACAGTGAAATTTTTTTGATGTTACAGCATGCTGATACAGCAAAATTTTTACATGTTGTTACAGCATGTTGATACAACAAAACTTTACATGTTGTTATAGCATGCTGATACAACCAAATTTTACTTGCTGAAACGGTGACGTTTTTGTTGTAACAGTGATTGAATAAATTTGCAGATCTGCAAACCATAAAACATTAGATGAATAAAAACAAAACAAAATTTTCCATGATGTTATAGCGAAAATTTTACATGTTGTTACAACATGCTGATACAGCAAAATTTTACATATTGTTATAGTTGTTGAAACAGTGACGTTTTTGTTCTAATAGCATTTGAACTATGTCTTCTTGGTTTGGTTTATTTCTAGTCTTGATGTCATCCTTTCGCCGGCCTCATTCTTTCACATTCGTCCCTACATGCTGCAACCTGCCAATAATCAAAACATCAAAAGCTAAAACTCTTGTTTACAAACCCAACCAAATAAAAAATGATAAACATTGATTAAAAATGTCAAAGAATCAATTAAAATTGTGAATCCTAGTCATAGTCTCAGCTAAAAACAAATCCTTTGTATCTTGAGATCCTGGTTGTTGCAAATTCCTTGCCATATTTTTCGTATTTTCTAAGTCTAGTTGGGAGCAAAATCTTTAACACTTATATGGAAAGATTGGCTCATCAAAATCCACGGAAAGATAAACTTTATTCGTTGAATTAGGAGGGACATCTTATGACAATTAAACACAATCTTTTTCTTATTTTCCCCGTAACAGATTCATTACCGTGAAATATGGGCCACATCCTAACTGTGTAACTATTCTTGATTATCTTTTAAATATTGTTACGATCAATCTGAATTTTTAATAAATTTTCCCAACAAGATTATTGTCAGATCTAAATTCTGATTGCTATTGAGATATGTTCCCAACCGTATTGTTGGATATGCATCAAAATTTCTTTGTCAAAGTAACGGATGCTTAGGTTTCACTTAATTCAATCAACAAAATGGTTGGATCACATCGTGAGCTCCAGGTGGATGGATTACAGATTCGTGAGCTAATTATCCATGTTAGTGATTAACCAACAAGCTAGAAATGGACAATTAAAACGCATGCAGCTCACACATGCAATTTGCTCTGAAATTTTCCATCAATTTGCCGACAGTCAACTTTGGGTTCAATTTGTGAGCAAACAGTGATGAATTTTAAAAATCCGGCACACGGGTTTTGTGCAGAAGGGTCTCATTTAGCTGATTTGCGTGCGGTTTTTGAAAATTTTTCTTATTCTGAGAGAAGTTTGCATTTTTTTGAACATGAAAATACAGATTTCGGGATGGCCGGTTTTCCAACGTGGCATCCAAACACAGGGAGGCAAGTTTTATCATAGTTTTGTTCATTTTGTAAATAAATTATATTTTGTTTGTAAATAAATGAAATAGTTTAAATAAATCAATATTTATGTATATATATTATTGTTTGTTTGTTTTGTATTAACAACAGGAAACTAATATTTCTTTGCTTGTTAGTTTTTAATAAAATAAATTATATATATGGTNAAACAAAAACAACAAAACAAAAATTATAAAAACATTATAAAAATAAAAACAATAAAAATGTAAAATCATAAAAATGATTTCTTTTGTTTTATGGAAAGAAAAACAAAAACAGTTTAAAAATCAAAAACATTGTCAAAAAGTGTAAATGGACATCTCATTCCTAAAAACGATAGTTAAGACATGTTTTTATGTTTAACATTTATTTGTTTTTCTTAAGTCACTTTGGCAAAAATCAATGACAAAACAAATAAGTGCGGACAGAAGGTATAATTGCATTTATTTTCTATCTCAATTTTGTACTTATATCTTGCATTTTATGTTTTGTGATGCTCTCATGAAGTTTTGATTGCAGGATTAGTACTAAAAAATGATTGTAGGAACAAGACGCTCATTTTCCATGCCACAGTGATATTCAAGAATCACAACATTTTTCAGAAAAACATTTTGATAAACAGTTTGAAGGAGTTGATCTTCATGATGTTTGTTGTTACACAGCGACCATGCTGATACACAGAAACATTTTGCTGTTACATAACAACTTTTTGCGCATCTTGATGTTTGTTGTTACACAGTGACCATGTTGATACACAGAAACATGTTGTTGTTACACAAAAAAAAATTGTGCATCTTGATGTTTGTTGTTACACAACGACCATGCTGTGATACTATCCCATTTCTCCTTCAAAGTCGATTGGTCATCCCCTTGTTGAAGCCATCTTCCATTTCCTTAACTTTCATGACTTCACACATGCCTCTCTTTCTAAGTTGCATACATCATTTCCTTTATCATTTTCAATTCAATTTTTCCTTTCCAGTTTTCCTTCTAAATAAAACAAACACCCTTTCCATGATTACATTTCCTTGACATAAACCCTCTTGCTACTAATATATTTACATCTATAGTCCTACCAATATTTTTATAAACTCGTGTTGACTAATGTGGGATTCCTTAAGGCCCACCTTTCAACAAGTCTTTCCCCATTGACCTCAGCACCTTATCTGGGATATAGACTGGAGTTCCTTTTTAGTACCTAGAGGCTTGCATGCCTTAATGGCAATCTCTCGCACTAGCAATCATGGGAATACATCAATGTCCCTTGATCGTTAGATCTTGCAAGTGGCTTGACATCAGCACATCTATTCGTACTTCGTAAGATGTACTCGGGTACCTTGACACTCATTGACATCACTGGTGAGTTTGTCTCACATTGGTTAACGACATTCATTAATGGTCGGTAATCCAATGATTTCTCTTCATGCTCGACACTGACACATTCATTCGCATGATCAGAATTGTGCCATCGGTTTATAGCAGATGAATACTATACACTTTTTCATGATCCCCTCAACAGTTGCAACAATTTGATTTCAGATCTATGAGAGTACCACAGTTCCATATTCTCCGCCCTCCACATTTCTCATGATTCAACAGTAGCAGTTCAGATTCCTTCACTTCCCATGATCCAGTTACAGTAGCAACAGCATTAGCAATTCCATTTTCATGATCCTGCAACAGTGACATCTTCTATGCTCCAACACCAGCCATATTCCTACTGCATTATTCATCAACATTATTGGGTAAGTGGAGGTATGTTATTTTCTATTCTTTAATCGTGTAATTCCTTATTTGCTAGTAATCAATAATTTTGGAAAATTTCCTCCCCATGCTCCCTTTCCTTCCATAACCTACCCTAAGTTGCATGAGGATATGGAACCACTTCAGTTGTGGGGGGAGGACTATTTCACCACATATTCATTACCATTATTCCATTTTACCATCTCATCATTCCATTTATGATTCACTAACATTTCTTTTCCAATGACACTTTGTTGCATTTCGATTGATATACATATTGGCATGATTCATAAAGATAAAGAAAAGGCTTTTTTATACTCAGTGATGCTCTCTTATGCACATTGATAGCTTATTATTTCCAGTGAGTATATGGCTAAATTATTGCAGCAAGAAAATAAATAAGTGAAATAAATGTTGTTAACACAAGAACCAGCATCTTTTGTATTCATGGTTGTCACACAAGAACCAACCATAAGAAAATTTCACATGTTGTTAAACATATTTCACATGTTGTTACACATGTTGTAATGCATGTACTACTTGTTGTTACACATGTATTTTACATGCTACTACTCTTGTATTTCAAATCCTGGAAATATTCCTTATTAAAAATACATCATCAATCAAATCCAAAGTCTTAATGCCAAAATTTCTTAAGAATATCCATGCATAGTTGCATGAGGACATGCAACAAGTTGAGTTGGGGGGCATGTTGGGCCTCAGAAATGTCGTATTTTCATCCACCTTTTCCTTCACTATTCCTTACATTTCATCGTCATATTAACCTTCCATCATACCATTTTCATAAATACACTTGGGTTTCACATTATTATTTTCCACTTTATTCATTTTAGTATTATAAGTGAATTTGTGATTAAATATTAGAAATTAACATTTTTCATTATATATCAACGCTGGATGAGTTTGATGATGTGTGCAGGAATATTTGAAGATTTCAACAAAGTCAAAATTCACCACCTATCTTCAAATTCAAATTACATCTTTGAAGATTTGAAGAATATTTGGGACAATCATTCAAGCATATTCAAAGGAGAAGATCATGGAAGATTTTGATGGCATATCCTATCTAAGATATGTGAGAGATGTGTGGAGGTTTTGAAGGGATCATATCTTCTAATAATGGGAAAGTAGTTGAGAATGGTTGAGAGAATAGTGGATCTGTAATTATGACACTCTTCAAGACTCTCATGTATATAAGAGTGTGTTCTCTCTTCATGAGGATCATCATGTTATTCATAATTGGGAGATTAGCTTGAGAGTTAGAGATCATGTAATTCATAATTTGGTCTTGTATTAGGAGAAGGGGATTCTTAGCTTTTTTATTATTTCATGCTTTGTCATTTGACTCTTGTAATATAATTTTAGATTGATATATTTTGTGAGCTCACATATGTATTTTGTCATTCAACTCTTCACATGTTGTATTGATTTCCTAGATTAATTTCATGCTTTCCTAGTTAGTCTTTCAATGCTTTCCTAGATCAATTTCATTTCAGAAATTTAGATTAGATTACTTCTACTTCAGTCCTGCATATATAGTGCATGTGCTTCGTAAGCCTACAAACCTCAGATTGACAAATTAAATAGTTGGGCAAATACTACAACAGAATCAAATGACAATATTTCTGCCTAACAATGGTCAAATAAAAACAAACTAGAGGTCTTAAAGGAAATTGACCATGTAGTTTTGTATATATTTATCATACTTGATTACCGAATAAAAATGTTGCAGGATAACATTCACCTGAAGTTTGGGCTTTGTTGTGACTTGGATTGTGCAATTAACAATGATATATATAAATGACAAACAATCTTCCCAAATATTGGAATGTTATAGCCTCACAACAAATGAGCCAATGTTTTATTTATATGCTTGGGATACCCATGCAATTGTAAATAAATGATAGAATTCTCTTCAACTTATATCCATTATCATCTATTATAAAAGCTTATGATTTGAGTTAATTGTTTTTTTGTTTTCCCAACAAATAATTCATGTAGTACTTCAATGCCTAAACTATGATGTACAATTCCTTATCTTATTTGGGTATATTATGATTGCACCAACAAAAGTTTCAAGTGTTACGTTATCCAACTCCTTCATTGTATCAAAGGTTCTGCCATTGTGTATCATGCGAAATTTTCTTTGATTTCAAATGAAATTGCAAGTTTCATTAGATTTAATATTGATGCATTACAATTCTTTCAAGTCAAAGCTTCAGTTACTTGGTTTTCAATTGCAATGAATTGAAAGGTTATACTTGCCTTTTCTAATGTGCATTGAAGAGACACTTAATTCCTAAATAATTTGTTAACCCCATGAATTACCTTGGTTCAATTAAATTATCTAGGATCAACCAATTTACAACAAATTTTATATTTCTTAGGTCAATACACAATTCACATCCTCTAACTACAAAATCCATACACAACAATAATTGTTTTCCAAGCTCATATTTCTTCATGTTGGCTTGCAATTAATTGTTTTGAAGGGTTAAAAATATCATCTCCAAATGTTTCAAATGATCTTCCCAAATCTTGCTAAAAGTCAAAATATCATCCAAGGAGGCTACAATAAACAAGTTCGAGAAATGGTCTTAAGATATCATTCATCAATGTTAGAAGTGTTGTCATAGTATTGCATAATATAAATTGCAAATGACTCACTCATGCAATCCATGTTTTTTTTTAAAGTAATATTCGAAATTATTCTTTGTGTATATTGTCATATTGGTATACTTACTTCTAATCCAACTTCATGATAACACATGCTTACAATATTTGGTTGATATGTGCCTCGATTATTTGTAGGGGATATATATATTACAATATGTTAGAATAATACAATATTACAATGTAATAGTAATGCCATATTACAATGTAATATGGTAATGTCATATTACAATATAATATGGCATTACCATATTACATTGTAATATGGCATACAATATGGTAATACCATTTTATTTTAAACTTAAATCCATCGTCGCAATATCGACGAAATTTTGTTAGAAACAAATCTAATATTTTACCACAATCGTCGCTATAGCGACGAAAGTTCGTCGCAATTTGCCACGCATTTTCGTCGCACATACAGCATCTGCGTCATAAGTTTGGTCTTGAGATATATTTTCGTCGATATTGCCACGTATTTTCGTCACACGTTGTGACGGTTTTGCGTCACACATTTAGCATCTACGTCATAATTTATTGGCCTGGCATACATGTTCGTCGCAATTACGAAAAATTTTCGTTGTAATTGCCACATTTCTTCGTTGTTATTGCGACGTAAATTTGTCGTAATTGCAACGATGCATAGGGTTAACTGATCTTGAAGGTGGTGACACGTGGAGTGCTTATTTCATCGATGTTTCCACGAACATGTGGATCATGGACATAGCGACAAAATTATTCCGACAAAAAAAAATCTCGTCTTTCGTGGAAATTGCGACAGATAAGTGTGGCAATATCAATGAAAAACCGTCGCAAATTTGGTCATATGTACTAGTGCTAGTGTAAACTATATCGAAGAAGACCTAGGATTGTATTCCATATTCGTTGAAGAGGATAATATTCCTATGAAAGGAATTGATTTAGAGGATGAATTTTGGCATATGCACTTCGATGGTTCACACTCAAATGAGGGTAACGTGGCTGGTATTATCTTGGTTTCCCCTGCAGGAAAGATTCATAATCTGTCATGCATGTTAGAGTTTTCTTTCTCAAGAAATGTTGCTGAATTCAAAGCCTTGTTGTTAGGCATTGAGAACGCCCTTAATCTTGGTTGTGGTCACCTTTCGGTTTTTAGAAATTATGAGCTTGTTGTGAACCTGATACATAAGACATGTTTTCCTAGCAACCAGCTGATGGAACAATATTCCCAAACTGTTTGGGAACTTGTATCGAATCTCCTATCTTTTAACATCACTCATGTTAGGAAGGAGTTGAATTCTATAGTTGATCGATTAGATGTCTTAGCAACCTATCCTACTCAACAGATCTTTTGTCACTAGCCTGATTGTGCTTTCCAATATCTACATCATTCATACATTTCTGAAAACGAAGAATCATGGAAGGCTATCCCTAACAATGAAAGCAGTTGTATTGTCACTCAAAATGAACTCCTGAAGCCTGAGGAGACTAAATCTGTAGAAAATAATGAATTTCCTAAAGGCTTGAATCCTCTCCAGAGCTCGTTTTCCTTGAGTGTTGTAGGCAACAAAGATAAACAGGAAGAGGAGGAGCTACAACTGAAGGTGGTTGAAGCCATCTCTACAAACATTAGAACACTTGGATCTTCATTGAACATTAAAGTAAATGTCCAAGGTTTTGATAAGGAAAGATTAAAGTCTGTTGAATTACTTGGTAGATTTCAAGAGGTTTTTGTTTGGTTTGATATGGATCTTCATGGTTTTGATCCAGGTCTTGTTCATCATACTATGAAACCAACTAGGCAAAACCGAATACTTTTTAACTCTGCACTGAAAGTAACTTTTCGTAGGGAGATGAGGAATTTCTCAAGGACTGAGATGTTCTTTTTAGCCCACCCTAAATGGGTTTCCAAATGGGAACCCACTTCAAATACCATTGATAATATTAGAACCTGCATTAGTCTTCAAACTTTCAGGCAAGAAATTATGAGAAATCATTTCCCCCTTCTCAGCATAAAATTGTTTCTGTGAATGTAGAGTTACACTTAGAGCCCTTACTTGGCAGTTTTTTTGGTTACGATAAAATCAAGGTAGAAGTGGCAAATATCCACAAAACCACTTTCACTACTAATCGTGATACTATGTCTTACAATTGCCTTCCCTCTGGCTTATTTGATACAAGTATCGCCTTGAGAAGGCCTATACACAAAATTTTGATAAATTGGTCAGTCTCCATGCTTATCTTGATGATTTAATCATATCTGTCAAAGGGTTGATAGGTACATCAGGGTTTCAAGTGTTAGGCCATTTCTGGATTACCTTTGTCTTGGACAATAACTCATAAATTTTAAAGGAATTACAGAGACAATGGCTTTCCCACACCATTAGCAGTCCTCGTTTGAAATATTGTGAGGGGCCAGCATGAAGATCTTTTGCTAATGATATTCTTATTTATACTAGTAGTTTAGCTCTGCTTCCCAATTTTGTGCTCCTTTTCTGCTTTACAGCACTTTGATTTCTACTTTCTAAGATGAATTTTGTTTTCTTCTTTCTGAATGGTTCTATCTTTACTGTTGCTGCTTTGATTTCTACATTATTATTTATGTTGGATTTTTGGTCTTTATCATCTTTTAGAGTGCTTGAATTAGGATGTTGGATCTTGTTTACCACAGTGACACTCATGCAAGCATTGGTATTCTATAACAATCAATATTACACAGTTGTTATGATGTCGTCTCTAAAGGACCCTTGGAAATTGTTATATTTTTTTTCATTGTTGTCATATAAAGAGCTGGTTGTTTCACGCTTCTTCTTGCCATTTCTTCATCCATCGAGATCTTAAGAGCAAATCTCTAAGTTCCCCATTTCAAGTTGAGAGCATTCTGCAGTCAAATGATTATGCATATAGTGGTAAAACCCCTCATACTTAACACTTTTCATGAGTTATTCCCAAATTCTCGATCGTCTTTCTATTAAATCCGCTCACTTCCCCCTATTGAATAATCATTCAAGTTACGTATTCTTGAGATTACTATTCTTGATCTGTGAAACCATGAGTTCTAAGTTCCAATCTGTTGAAAACAAATTTCCTTGTGGAGTCCCCAGTTTGTTGATAATTGAAAACGTCAACGTAATTTCTCCCGCAAAGTGTTGCTAAAGCCTATTATTATATAAGACTAAATAATGCTAGTAGGTGGGACCCCCTTGAACTTTTGAAAATCAGGTCTGATCATTTTCAATGTTATGATGAAGTGCTACAAATTTTTACTTGGTTTTTGAAAATATGGTTGTCATTGATATCAGTTAAGCTTTGAGATGTAGTTCCTTCATGATACTACAACCTGTTATTCATTTATGACATTTTTTCTTCTTGCACCTGTACAACAAAAATATTAGTAAAAATTGCAAAAGGGCATTTTGAGGAAAAGTAAAAACTGTATCTAAGAAAAAAAGGGGGGGGGAACCTAGCTCTGCGATACTATATAAAAGAAATACTTGTTGATAGTGGTTAAGTCCTAACTAACAAGAAAATGGCATTTAAAAAAAAATGTTAATTTTAACATGCATATCGTGGAAGTTTTGGTCTCACATTCTTGGCAAGTGATAATACATGGGTTATGTGTTGATTGATGCAATTGATAGCCGATATGCATATATTATAAACCTTGGTGGCTTATAGAAGTAATGGCTTTGCAATTTTTTATGGTGGTTGTGCTATTGGTGATGATTTTGTTGTATAGTGGTCAAGCGATTCATTTGAATTATAGCATGGGTGGCGCTTGTGGCAAGGTAACGACACAAATGGTTGAGTGTGGAACTTGGATTATGCTATGGTTTAATGAGTTGATATTCTCGATGCATTGGTTGATTAATGGTGTTAATGAAGGCTCGCTGGCATGTACTATGGATTAAATGTGATATGGGTGGAGGCAATGTGAATTTATTGAATGTCACATTTACCCTTCCCGTTGGCCGCCACCCTCATCAGACTATTGTTTGATATGGATGTCGTTCTCACACTCCAAATTTTCAGCAGGGTGAAACCGCTCGACCACTTCTTGTCTTAAGGTTTTCGATTGATAGGTATGTCTCTTTTGTCCATTATTGACTTCACTTTGGTTATGAAATTTTTTTGGCTTAGTTGTATGAGTTTGTGTCGTCCTGAGTGTTGCAAATGTGTGGTTTCATCTTTGAATGGAAAATCAATGGTTCTGCTTAAAATTGTTGTGAGTTTATCAGAGTTGGTGGTCTTCCTGGGTGATAGTTTTGTTACCACTGCGTTTTGTCAAGGGTTTTTATTTAAAAGGTTGACTAGATGATTGTCTTTGCGGTCCCTGGGTTTAATTAGAACCCTGTTCAACTCTGTCAAGTAAATGCCTCCTATTCACAAGCATCGTGGTCCTCCTTGACTGTGTGCCTTTAGCCCCTAAGTTCCACTATAGTCGGTGCACCCTCCCTCTTGCGATGGCTACTGTGAAAACCCTTAAACCCTCCAGACTGGAGCTGCATAAGAAGTTTGTCAAGCATGCTTAGATTATTGTGGCCTGTTACTTCGAATGCGGACTCACCCATTATTGATCGTATAACAGTCGTGTTAGTATGGCTTTTGGCCAATACCTCTATGGAAATGGCGTTAGAACTGCATTGCCAATTGTACTTCTAAAGGGTTGACAGGCACAACCTGTTGTCAAAAATCGTTTTTTTTTTGTTATGAAAGGGCCTCTGTCATTTCGTTTTGGTTCGTGAGTATACATCGTTATCACGCTTGTTTGGTCGACTATTTTCCCTTACCACAGTGTCGAATTGTTGGTTATTATACAACCATTAGAGTGTTTCTTGTGATGTTTGGATAATGGTTGGCATTGATCACAGGGGTTTGGTGTTGTTCACACATGTTGCATGTTGTAGATGATTTTTTTTTAGAATTAGAATGTTGGATTGGATATTTCCACTGCATCGAGAATACACTTGAATGTGTACGGCCTGGTCATTCACAGGCGACTTAACAAATAGCTCAGAATGAGGTTTTTAATTTATATCGTAGTCATATATTGTTGGGTGGTTATGGAAATTATTACACTGTGAAATTCTCTCAGTTGTGCACCGCATATAATATGGATGGCTTGTTTTGTATGCCCAATAATACCCCCTGAATTCTAAGTGCGATGTCTTTTTTCAAGTTGATCACTGTAGATGAAAGTTATGTGGGATGTTTGGCTCAGTTTTAAGTCACACTGAGATACTTGTTTTACAGTGGCATGGTTACATGGTTTCAAAAATTTGCTCATGTATAGCCTGTGTCTAAATGATGATTGTTGGTTATAGTCAATTCCCTTTCGGGCGTGGCATGTGAGGTCTTGATTATTTTGATATTTCTACTGCATATATATGTATGGAAACAAATATCATTACAGATCTTGATTGGACCTATTAACAGAAGTAGAGTCTTCATTATTATATTTTGGAAACACTACTTTCAAATATAGATGTGGATTGGGGAAATGTATGGAAATGGTGGATGTTATTGGTTACAGATTGAGTGTTGTTGTTGACTGTTATAACATATAGAATGTATGAATAAAAGTAAGAGAACCCCTTGCAAATTGTGTGAAGTAATTTTGTTTTGTAACGGCATTGTGTTGGATATTAATGGACAGTGAAATTAAACAAATACACAAGAATTATTGCTCAGTCATATGATTGTTGGTCGATGCATATTTTTTTACTGCAAAATATGTTATGGATTGCTTGATTAATCGCATGAACAGTAAACATTTTTTCCCCCCTCAGTATCTCATTTTCTGCTAATTATAAACCCCTAACATATCCCATATTCATTTTGTTCACCCCATGTTCTAATATTGATCACGGCTAAGGAAACTTTTGTGTTAGATTGGATAGAAGTGGCAGAATTATGTGTGGATTGCAGTGATGTTTATTGGTTTGCTTACAGTTGATTGTTGTTATCATTGAGCAGTGACCATATCTCTCCCCTTTCATTATATCATATTTTCTCTAATTACAAACCCCTCATGTATCCTTGGACATTTTTTCCACCCCCCTGCTCATTGATTAACATTAGAACAATTTGTATGGATTGGATTGCATGAGCCTGATACATTCTGAGCCAAATCTATTTCATATTTTTAAGGAGTTAACATGCATGGTTATTTAAAAGACTATTTGCTAATTGTTAACATATGCAGGATGATTTTTTTTCAGTCGAGGAAATAGAGGTAGAGGTAACTGGAACCAAGGCCCAAGAAGGCCTAGGTTCTCAATACATTTTGATGTTGATTCTGAAGAGCTTGGCCAATTGATCCATGTTGGGTTATTTAATTGGATTGGATAGGGAATAGTCCAACCGAGGCCTGAAAGGCCTCCCTTCCAAGTTCCTGAAGCCCCTAGTATACATGTGCCCCCTCATGTCTCTTTACAGCCTAAAGTCCCAGAAAATTATGGGTGGCAAGAGATTGTTCACCCGGCAGTCTCCCAACACCATGGCTAGCCAAAATTAACCTTGCCTGCTCCCCCACCTTTGAACCCCATTTCCCAAGTTTCCCCTAACCACTCACCAGTGCAATCCTCCCATGCCAGCAAGAGATTGAAGATTGAAGCTCACCATGCACTTGATAAAGGAAACGTTATTGTTGCCCCTTCCTTACCCTCCGATGACTCTGAAAAATCTATGTCTTCACAGATGCATTTAAGGGATGATTATTCCCACGTGATCAGTGAGATAAATCCTAATGGCTCTGCTCAACTCAAGGCAATTTCAGGTAAATCAGGAGGTGACAGCAGCAACCAAGGAAGGGTTGCTTCACATACTGGAAAATATGGTTTTTAAATTTTATGTTGTTTATTGTTTTACGATAGTGGAGTCCATGGATTTTGGACAACATGTTTTATTTTGGATATATGAGTATTAGTTTGAAATATTTTCAAGTTTATGAGCTAAAATTGTCAAAGTAAAATATGTTTTGAAGGGAGTCACAAGGGGTGTGTTTGCTTAACAAATGGATTATGTTATGACGTGATGATTGTTATCACTAAAGGAGTCACAAGGGGGTCCCACCTATTAGTTATTAATTAATTATGACCCTATTATTATTATTACTCCCCCCCCCC
>JASDQU010099766.1:358497-373003 GCA_032191745.1 Picea mariana | reverse complement strand
TCATCTAGAGTGTGGATTAAAAGTTTCTTGAGAATCTATTATATCTACTACACATGATAAATGTAGATATTCCAAAATGCAACTTTACATGAGTGAAGAAGATAATTACATCTTGTTTTCATGTTTCAACATGGTATAAAAACTACCATATTATTTAGTCTTGTTTACTCTAAAACGTATATCGACTTTACAGCTTCAAGCTTCCCACATGAGCTTATTCTTGGCTCTCCTTTCTTAACAACAAAATTATGAAATTTATCCTTTAATCCTCCTTCAAGCCTACAATCATCTCAAAGACTCGATACTTGCATATATATACAAGTTTTGTAAGGTTTTAAGCATTTGCCAAAATTTGAGCTAGATGTAAGTAATCACTTATATTCTTCAAGTACATAAGAGTTTAACTTTAGAGATATGGTCAAATAAAAACATCAAAGGTCTTAAAGGAAATTGACCATGTGGTTTTGTATATATTTATCACACTTGATTACCGAATCAAAATGTTGCAGGATACCATTCACATGAAGTCTGGGCTTTGTTGTGGCTTGGATCAATTGACAAGGATTATAAAAGCTTATGATTTGAGTTAATTTTTTTTTGTTTTCCCAACAAACAATTCATGTAGTACTTCAATGCCTAAACTATGATGTACAATTCCTTATCTTATTTGGGTATATTATGATTGCACCAACAAAAGTTTCAAGTGTTATGTTATCCAACTCCTTCATTGTATCAAAGGTTCTGCCATTGTGTATCATGCGAAATTTTCTTTGATTTCAAATGAAATTGCAAGTTTCATTAGATTTAATATTGATGCATTACAATTCTTTCAAGTCAAAGCTTCAGTTACTTGGTTTTCAATTGCAATGAATTGAAAGGTTATACTTGCCTTTTCTATTGTGAATTGAAGAGACACTTCATCCCTAAATAATTTGCTAACCCCATGAATTACCTTGGTTCAATTAAATTATCTGGGATCAACCAATTTACAATGAATTTTATATTGCTTAGGTCAATACACAATTCACATCCTCTAACTACAAAATCCATACACAACAATAATTGTTTTCCAAACTCATATTTCTTGATGTTGGCTTGCAATTAATTGTGTTGAAGGGTTAAAAATATCATCTCCAAATGTTTCAAATGATCTTCCCAAATCTTGCTAAAAGTCAAAATATCATCGAAGGAGGCTACAATAAACAAGTTCTAGAAATGGTCTTAAGATATCATCCATCAATCTTAGAAGTGTTGTCATAGTATTGTGTAATATAAATTGCATAATGACTCACTCATGCAATCCATGTGTTTTTTTTAAAGTAATATTCCAAATTATTCTTTGTGTATATTGTCATATTGGTATCCTTACTTCTAATCCAAATTCATGATAACACATGCTTACAATATTTGGTTGATTAGTGCCTTGATTATTTGTAGGGGATATATATATTACACTATATTAGAATATTACAATATTACAATGTAATATGGCATTACCATATTACATTATAATATGGCATACAATATGGTATACCATATTAAAATGTAATATGGTAATACCATATTACAATGTAATATGGTAATACCATATCTCATGTAAAAAAAAAAAAATTGAACTTAAAGCCATCGTCACAATATCGACGATAGTTCATCGGAAACAAATTTAGTATATTACCACAACCGTCGCTATAGCGACAAAAGTTCGTCGCAATTTGCCACGAATTTTCATCCCACATACAACATCTGCGTCGTAAGTTTGGTTTTGAGATATATTTTCGTCGATATTGCCACGTATTTTCGTCACAAGTTGCAATGGTTTTGCGTCGCACATTCGGCATCTACGTCGTAAGTTATTGGCTTGGCATAAATTTTTGTCGCAATTGCAACGAATTTTCGTTGTAATTGTCACATTTCTTCCTTGGTATTGTGACATAATTTTGTTGTAATTGCGACGATGCATGGGGTTAACTGATCTTGAAGGTGGTGACATGTGGAGCGCTTATTTCGTCAATGTTTCCATGCACACCTGTATCGTGGATATAGCAACAAAATTGTTACGATGAAAAAAAAATATCGGCTGTCGTGGAAATTGCAAAGGATAAGTATGGAAATATCAAGGAAAAACCGTCACAAATTTGGTCATATGTACTAGCGAATGGATAGTCTACAGTAAAGGAAGGCTCACAAAGGAGGGGGAATTGTGAGAATAGAGCCCTATGATATGAAACTTTTTTATTCTGAACCCTTGATTAGGGAAGTTTTCCAAAGAGTAGGTTGCATTAATTTTTGTCAGAAAATGCAGAGAGGGCACCCGGAGGTGGATAGGGAGTTTTCACTTAAATTTGATGGGACCAAAACTAAGGTTGGGATATTGGAGTTTGAGGTGTCTGAATTGTCCATCTCAGTAGCAACTGAGATACCTAACACTGGTGAGAGATGGTTCAAGGCCATGAACCTGAATGTTGCTTTCTCTAATGAATTCCTCAAACTAGAATACCAAGGGGACAAATTGTCAAAGGGAGTGCCCAGAAATCATATGTTGGATGGTTTTGATAATATGTTGAAGGTGATTCAAATATATTTCACCTATGAAGGGAGATTTAACATGACATATCAATACCATATAAGGCTACTACTACACTTCACATGCCTTATAAATATGTTGGTAATGGGGGAATTGAGAAAGAAAAACATTTATTGGGAAGCATTCATTACTTCTTCGCACTTCCAGCTAAATGTTGCTCACACTCCTCAATCTAAAATGCAAATCCCTCTTCATATTGACAAGATTGTAAATTCAGAAATGAACAAGAAAAGAAATGGCACTAAGACTGCTAGAGATGATAAAGAAACAAAGGATCATGAAGGAGGAGGACCTTCACAGTCTTCACAGAGAGAAGCTCCACCTATGCCATATCCTAGTCCAGTAGAGGTTCTTTAAACTAAAGCTACAAGTTTTAGGGGAAAGAAGTTGATATTTCCTTCACCTAGTGCAGCTGACAAGGTCAAATATAGGATGCCTCTTACCAGAGAAGCAACCAAGACAGAGATCCTTGTGAAGGATGATGTAATAAGAATTTCAGCCCATAGAAAAGGTAAATTCATAAAGGTTGAAAAACTTGTTGAAATCATCGACATCACTACTCCTCAAGAAAAGAGAATCCTACTTTTAAGAGGCTCAAAAGATAGCTTAGAGAAGCAAGGGATGAATTTGATGAAATGAAGAAGGGGGAGTTGGTTGCAAAGAATATCAAGAGACTCATGGACTTATATCATGAAACTGTTGACAAATCCAGATTTATAGCAAGAAGGTTTCGGCCTCTCCATAGGCAACTCAAAAATCTATACAGGCAGAACAAAGCTTACCAGGCACAAATCAAAAAGCTAAATATGGAGCTGCAACCTTTCAAAGAGGAGCTAGCCAAGAGGAAGCTAGATATGTTAGCTAAATTTGCAACCAAGAGGAGCTCTAGAATCAGAAAATGAAGAAGATGAACTTCCTTAAACAATATCAGTTTTGATAGTTTCCTGTTTATGCATTTTTGAAATTTTTGAGGATGGTTATGCCTTATAAATCATTTTTAAGTTTGATATCATCTCTTCAAGTCATATACAATATTATGAGTTGATTACAATAGTTGAATCACTGGAGATAGTTTTTTGGGATGTTTTTGGGTTTTATTAAATGAAATAGGTTGCTACAGGAAAGTTCGCAGTGTAGATGTTACAGGATGGTGATGCAAAACTATGTTGTGAACTCTTGTTTTGGAGGTTTTGGAGGAATAAGTAGTTGGCAGATGGTTAGATGAATTCATGGAAGTTGTCTAAGGTTTAGTTGTAAGATGGGAGGCCACCTGCAAAAGGAAGATGCACTCAAAGGGACACTTCATTATCCATAAAGAAAATGTTATGGACGTTACCAACATTAGCCTATATTTTATCATTTTTGTTATTTTCTGCTATCCACCTGTTGCCACGCCACTTTGAGGGAACATGGATCCTAGGATAAGGTTATTATTCAAATTGTAAAGTTGTCATTGACATTCTAGACTATAATATAGGTATAGTAAGATTGAAAAAGGTTCGAATGGTTGAGATGAGACTCATATTTTGATGTTGTGAATGTAACAGAGACATCTCTGATTTTATGTACCAGACCTGAGACTTTTTGGCTAATAGAAATCAATCTTTTTTCACCTATCATCTTGTTTCTATATTACTCTGATTTGTAGTATGTTGAAGGTTTCAATTGATCTATTGTATCTGTATTGCAATGAAGGATTTGTTTCAGAAGGTTTTCTTCATATATCCACTAGTATTACCTGATGTAAATGGTAGATATATTTCACCTTTCTTACTGAAGTTTTCCCCCTATCCATATTATTCTTTAAACCCTAATCTAAGTTACTCAAAACCTCATTTACTAGTGCATTTTATTTGGAACTTACTGTGATTGACATTGTTTTACTGAGTTTTTATCCATTCACCACCTTATCATAAAAACTTATTTTTTAAATTACTTATGGGTGTTGAGCTCACTTTATCAGTCAAAGTGTGACTTTCATTACTAACAGAATGGTTTAGGGGTTAGGGGTTAAGGTATTAGGGGTTAGGGGTTTAAGGGCTTAGGGGGAATGGGGTTAATGTGTTAACGATTAGGGGGATAGGGTCTGAGGGGTTAGGGGCTAGGGATTAAAGGGTTAGGGGTTAATGGTTTAGAGGTTAGGGGTGGGTTAAGGGTTAGGATCAAAGGGATATATAATCTCTCAAACCCTTATAAATCGTGGTCTCCAAGTCATGGGAAAATTTCCATCGACTTAAATATCATGGTCACCAAGTGAAATCAAGGAAGAATATGAAATAATAATGAAGGCAAAAAAATAATAGGTTGTTTTTTTTGGTTGTGACTATATATCTCACAAAGTGTATCTCTTTCTAAATGTCAAGAAAAGTAACAGTTTCCTATATTTTTTCAGCATATTCATAAACATCTTGAAAAATTGCACAAGGTTCATCATTGATATGTTGTCTTGTTTCTTTCTCTCACCTAAGTTGATTGCTCCATATAGATTACCAACTCCTAAGTACCCCTAACCCTTGGATGACCAATAATGTGTTAGCCCCTAAGCCATTATCCCTTGACCCCTTAAAAACCCCTAAACCATTAAGTACCCCTATCCTTGACCCTTAATTACCCCTTAAACCCTAACCCCTTAACCCCTAACCCTTGCATCACTAATGCATTAACCCCCAATTCCTCAACTCTCAACCCCTTATAAATTAAATTGTTGTCTCCAATTTGGGTCGGAGGAATTTTTCATCCACTTAACACTTGTGGTCTCCAAGTTAAATCAAGAAAGAATATGCCATAATGATGAAGGAGAAATAAGAATATGTTGTTTTTTATGGTTGTGACTATATATCTCACAAAGTGTCTCTCTTTCTACATGTCAATAAAAGTAACATTTTCCCTATATTTTTTCAACATATTCATAAACATCTTAATAAATTGAACAAGATTCATTGTCTTTGTTTCTCACTCTCACCGGCTAAGTTGGTTGCTCCATATAGAATATCAACTCCTAAGTACCCCTGACCCTTGGATGACCAATAACTTATTAATCCCTAAGCCCTTATCCCTTGACCCCTTATAAACCCCTAAACCATTAAGTACCCCTATCCCTGACCCATAATTACCCCAGCTTAAATCCTAACCCCTAACTCCTAACCCTTGAACCACTAATGTGTTAACCCCTAATCCCTCAACTCTCAACCTCTTATAAATTATAATGTGGTCTCCAAGTTGGGCCAGGGTAAGTTTCCATCCACTTAACACTTATCGTCTCCAAGTGAAATCAAGAAAGAATATGACATAATGATGAAGGAGAAATAAGAATATGATGTTTTTGTTGGTTGTGACTATATATCTCACAAAGTGTCTCTATTTCTACATGTCAAGAAAAGTAACTTTTTCCTATATTTTTTCAACATATTCATAAATATCCTGTTAAATTACATAAGCTTMATCATAATTTGTTGTCTTTGTTTCTTGCTCTCAATGGCTAAGCTAGTTGCTCCATATATAATATCAACTCCTAAGTACCCATGACCCTTGGACGACCAATAACATGTTAACCCCTAATCCCTTATCCCCTGGCCCCTTATAAAACCCTAAACCAATAAGGACCCCTATCCATGWCCCCTAATTACCCTAGCTTAAACCCTAATCGATCAAGTAACAAAAAAGGTGTCTTGCAAGGTTCTTCGTTATATTTTYATAATTCCACATTTGCAACGATTGTTCATGTGCAAAGGCATAGCCCGATTTATGGATTACCATGAAAAGAACATAAGTAAAGATGGTGTTCATAGAATGCCTACAAATGGATCTGCATTTAAGAAGATAGAGGAAATATGGCCACATTTTAAAGTCAAACCTCGTAATCTTAGCCTTTCGTTGGTAGCTGACGGTGTCAATCCATTTGGAGAGCTCGAACCTACTTACTCAATGTGACCTGTTTCTATTATCAACAATAATATTCCTCCATGGATGTCAATAAAGAGGGAGCACATAATGTTGGCAATGATTGTTCCATGTGTTTGTTTAGAATAATTTTTTTTAACATGGTAACATCTCATTTGTCTTGTTTGTTTCATAACTATGTCTTATATTCTTTTGTTTACTCATATATGTTCAACTATGTATTATAATTATGTTTGATATTTTTTTATTTACTCATATATGTAGTAGTTATGTATTGTATGTTCAATCAATTAGGTAAGTACCAAGTCAAAGATATGAATGTATATATCAAGCCTCCTATCGACGAGTCTAGAGTTATGGAAGAGCATGACTATGTATGATATCTCTAGACCAGTAACTGCACAAAGGGAATTTCAATTCCATGCAATGATTGTATGGACAATTTATGATACCCCAAGGATAACACATTTATGTGGTATGTTATAACGTTACACTGCACTTTAATAGTGTTTAATTTTATGAAGTTCATATCATGCATGTTTTTTGTATAATCCCTTCATTAAATATACTTTGAATAATTGATATAAAATTTGATCCATCTCTTGCAGGTCTTCAAACAAAGGGTAAATTTGCATGTCCAATTTGTGGTCCTAAGATGAAACATTGTTTTTCAAGAATTTTAGGAAAGGAGGTGTTTGATGAGTATATGCACTTCCTCTCTAAGAACCATAGGTATCAAAGTATCAAAAAACATGTTTTCAATGGGAAAGAAGAGACTAGATTAAAACCACGGAGAATGACACCTCGTCTATGGAAGTTGCAATATATTAGAAATCGTCGAGGTATGGATCAAATCGTCTTTGTATCATATATGAAATGTTTGGAATATTTATATTTTTATTGCATTTTGTTCATTGTACTAATTCACAAGTATTGTTGTAATATATTTAATTTATATGTTTCACCTTGAAGGTCCTCATGAAGGCATTAATAATGGGGCACTTCCACAAGGAATGAAAAGTTATCCCATACAATTTAGTAGGCTCCCCTACTATGTGCACATAGAAATTATTTGTTTGTTTGATACAATGCACATCACGAAGAATGTAACAGAAACATTATGGTGAATCTTAAATGGAAGGAGTGACAAAGAAAATATTATTAAGATTTATAATGACATTAAGGAGGCCAATCATTCAATGCAAAGTATGATTCATTCAAATAATGATGCAAACCAAAATATAAGCACCCTTCCATGTTTATTGACAGAGCAGCAAACCAAAGATGTAAAAGAGGTTATTGAAAAAATTAAATTTCCCACTGGATTTTCTTCAAACATAAAGAATATCCTAACAAAGAAAGGTGAATTAGGTGGGGTAAAACTCAAGATTGGCATACCTTGATCAAGGTAATTTTTTTGGTGTATATATTTATATATTGGCGAAACATCTTGTTAGTGTTTTTTATAAGCTAATTTGGGACTAAAAAATGATTCAATTTTTTTATTGGATTATGTTCTACCTCGATCTCTCCCATACAACTTTGACAACAATGCCAAACAAGTTATATATGATCTTGGCAAATACATGAGGTAAGTGGTGATTTATATGCAAAGTGTATTTTTTTCAATTTGTTGTACAACTTATATTTGACTTCATGTGTTTTACTTGTAATGTAGTACTATATACTTTTTTATTGAAACCTATGATTTGCTTGCATAATTTGTAGATGGTTGTCATCTAAAGAAATCTATAAAGAATATACAAAGTATTGGAGGAGACAAATTCCTTGTCTAATGTGTGAAATGAAAAAGTATCTACCTCTAACATTTTTCAATGCACAAGAACACTACCTCGCACACCAAGTTGAGAAGATTGAAAAGTGTGGACATGTACACACAAGGTCAATGTGGTTGGTTGAGAGGCACTTGAAAGCATTGAAGTCTTTGGTTAGACAAAGAGCATGTCTTGAAGGTTTTATGGTAGAGGGATATATAGTGTATCAAACCATGGTTTATATTACTCAATATATTCCTAAAAACACTGCAAGTATTAATGTGGATCAGATTTGGGATGTTAACTCCATCGACAAATTTGAAGGGGAGCACCTATTGAGGAAAGTGACATGTAAGTAGATGGTGGGGATTTATAATACATTTGACTTTTTTTTATGTATATAATACTTATTTAATTTTTAGTCTTCCTATATAATCCATTATTATGAAGGTATACCATGGTAATTGATTATATGTGAATTGTTTTATTTTAATATAGTTGGTAAAGAGTGGGATGCAATACATTTATATATTGCAAACAATCTTAATTGGATGAAGGTATGGATTGAACAATCTATAAAATCTAATAATGGTAGGTTATCATGGTATGGTGTGGCTACATTGGTCAAAGTAGATAAACATAAAGGAGATACAAATCTTACACAGAGGGAAATTGATTTATCATATGGTTTAAAATATAAACATGCAAGCATATTCACCCATACTATTTAGTATTTTTTAATATTATATTGATGTATATGGCATGTTTTTTTTTCTTAATTTGCATAATTTCCAAGTTATATAAATATGTTTATCAATTGACAATGCATTTTTTACGTGTTTGGCATATTTTAGTTGAAACACCACAATGCTATGTGGTGAAAAGGCCACAAATTTCTCATAAAAAAGTTGGATGAAAAGATGAAAATTTTTGATAGTGGAATAACTGCAGTATTTCAGGTTACTAATGTTTTCTCTAGAAGTGACAAACATTCAGAAGTCTCTGAAAATTGATGCTATGGGTTTTTGGATGAAATACTTGAGTGTGACTTTAAATCCTTCAAATTAGTTTTGTTCGGCGTCAAATGGTACAAACTACAAATGAATGAACGTGATCCGGATAGAACTATTAATCAACATGTTAACAAATTTACCATGGTTAATACAAGGAATGTTGAGCCAGGATCAAAGCCCTATGTTCTTCCAAGCCAATGTGAACAAGTATTTTACTTAGAGGTTTTAAGCAGAGGGGGTTGTTCATATGTTGTTAGATATGATCCAAGAGGAAGGTTGGTAAAGTATAATGTAGTGGAAGAAGATGATATTGAAGAAGAAGATGATGTAGAGGAGAAATTAGTTCATTTGTCAGACGAAGACGTCGTAGAAGTTCAAGGATATTTTCTAGACAATGTTCTGGATGAAGATGATATAGACAATGTGTTAGATGAAGAACTTGAATAATTTGAACCAAATGTAGGATAAAATGTTCCTAATGATGATATAGATGATGATATGATTGGAAATGACGACATTGATGATGATGTTGAAATGGCCAATCCTTTCAACATTAATTCTGAATCGGATTCAATATAGATGTTGAGTTGGATGAAGAAGAAGATTAATGATATTGAAATGTTGAAATGTATGAGGTATGTATTTATATGTTTTCAGTTGATTTGTTCTCTTTCATTTACCTTAAATTTTTTTTTCTTAGTTTCTATACGTGATTCTTACTATCTTACTTTCAAATATTTTATAGTAGATAAATTGGGTATTAGGGAATTGAGAGTGATGTGAGTGGGGGTGGAGGGCCATATGAGCTTGAACCTTCATGTGGTTGGCCTTGTTCAGTAGATAATATATTATTCTTGAAACCAAGAGAAGCTCATTTAGTTTTATACCATCATCTCTAATTTTAACTTTCGTTCGTCTAACAATTTTCAAGGTTGTCCATTTACCAATTAGTGGAAATTATGCTTTAATTTGACCTCGCACAGAGTGACCTATGAATGGGGCCAATGTTGAAATTCTCTTAGTTTTTCCTTGTATGCACTGAAATTTGACATGGTTATAGTAGATGCATGTGTTGACGGTATGGGAGGGTTTTGAGACTCAAATATGACTCACACAAAGAATTTGACAATCAAACAACAAAATTCTAACCTAACTGTGAAGGAGATGAAATTATACATCATCATATTTTTCATCATCGTTATCATTGTATTGCGACAAGGTTTCATTAAATATGTTCGTCATTCATATAGCATCTTCATCGGAACTTTCCAGAAACAATGACCACTAAAAGGGGCCAGCATTGATTTTTTCCAAACCATGTGTCTCCAAGTCATGGACATGGTATGAGGAGGAACTATAAATGTATTAAGGCATACAATACGCTTTTAGGAATACCAAACCATGCATAGGGTCTAAAACCACCACATAAGCCCTATAAGTGAAATCTTTGGCCTATGTGTCATATTGGAACCATTACAAGTTTTTATGAACTATAGATGACTCTTAAGGTTTTGTACATGGTATATGGATAAAAAAAACAGTATTCAAGGGCCTAAAGGATGCTTTAATATCATCTCATCTACCATGCACAAGGTCTCAAACCAAGAGAAGATCATTTAGATTTATACCATCATCTCCAATGTTAACTTTGGTTCATCTAACAATTTTCAAGGTTGTCCATTAATTACCAATTAGTGGAAATTATTCTTTAATTTGACCCCACACAGAGTGACCTATGAATGGGGCCAACGTTGAAATTTTTTCATTTTGTGCTTGTATGCACTAAAATTTGACATGGTTATAGTAGATGCATGAGTTGATGGTATGGGAGGGTTTCGAGACTCAAATACGATTCATGCAAAGAATTCGAGAATCAAACGACAAAATTATAACCTAACTATGAAGGAGATGAAATTATCCATCATCGTATTTTTCATCACAATTACCATCGTATTGTGACGAGGTTTCAATGAACATGTTTTTCGTTCCTATAGCATCTTCATCGAAACTTTCTAGAAATAACGACCAATGAAAGGAGCCAGCATTGAATTTTTTCAAACTGTGCTTCTCCAAGTCATGGAGATGGTATGAGGAGGAACTATAAATGTCTTAAATCATACAATATGCCTTTAGGACTCCCAAACTATGCATAGGGTCTAAAACCACCACATAGGCCCTATAAATGAAATCTTTGGCTTATGTGTCATATTGGCACCATTACAAGGTTTTATGAACCATAGATGACTCTTAAGGTTTTGTACATGATATATGGATTAAAAAAATAGTATTCAAGGGCCTAAAGGATGCTTTAAGATCATTTCATCTACCATGCACAAGGTCTAAAACCAACAGGAGCACATTCAAATTTATACCATCATCTCCAATTTTAACTTTGGTTTGTCTAAAAATTTTCAAGGTTGTCCATTAATTACCAATTAGTGGAAATTATTCTTTAATTTGACCCCACGCAAAGTGACATGTGAATGGGGCCAATGTTGAAAATTTTTCATTATGTGCTTGTATGCACTGAAATTTGACATGGTTATAGTAGATGCATGTGTTGACGACATGGGAGGGTTTCGAGACTCAAATATGACTCACACAAATAATTCGACAATCAAACAAAAAAATTATAACTTGATTGTGCAGGAGATGAAATTATCCATCATTGTATTTGTCATTATCGTTATCATCTTATAGTGGTGAGTTTCCAATGAACATGCCCGTTGTTCTTATAGCACCTTCATCGGAACTTTCCAGAAACAACGACCACTAAAAAGGGCCAGTATTGAATTTTTTCAAACTATGCTTCTCCAAGTCATGGACATGGTATGAGGAGGAACTATAAATGTCTTAAGGAATACAATATGCTTTTAGGACTCCCAAACCATGCATAGGGTCTAAAACCACCACATAGGCCCTATAAATTAAATCTCTGGCATATGTGTCATATTGGCACCATTACAAGGTTTAATGAACTATAGATGACTCTTAAGGTTGTGTACATGGTATATGGATAAAAAAAAATAGTATTCAAGGGCCTAAAGGATGCTTTAAGATCAACTCATATACCATGCACAAGGTCTAAAACCAAGAGAAGATCATTCATGTTTATACCATCATCTCCAATTTTATCTTTGGTTCGTCTAATAATTTTCAAGGTTTTCCAGTAATTATGAATTAGTGGAAATTATTCTTTAATTTGAACCCGTGCAGAGTGACATGTGAATGGAGCCAACGTTGAATTTTTTTCAGTTTGTGCTTGTATGCACTTATTTGACATGGTTATAGTAGATTCATGCATTGATAGTATGGGAGGGAGGGTTTCGAGACTCAAATACGACTCACACAAATAATTTAACAATAAAACGATAAAATTATAACCTAATTGTGAAGGAGATGAAATTATTCATCATCGTATTTGTCATCATCATTTTCATCACCACTTTGAAGTGAAATCCAGAAAAGGGAAGTCTATCAAACCAAATAGAAAAATAAGCAAGCTTTGAAGCCAAGCATGGGAGGATTTTTCCCATGTTACCAAAGAAGAGGACACATGGAATATCCCCTCAATGAAGAAGCACCAAGTAAAAGGGGCAATGCTATCAAGAAAATGTATAATATTGAATATGATGGTAGAAGTTATGGGAATTTTTTTTTCATGGCATGTTTAAGATTTATGGATATTTGATTTCTTTTCTATTGATGTTGAATAGTTGTATGAAATTCCAATGGTGATGTTAAAGGGACCCATAAAAGGGTGGTGGAGTAACATCCAAACTAGATTTGATGTAATCACTTATGAACCTTGAAGGATCAGGATGAATTGAAGATGTTTTGAACTTTTGACAGATATGTTCTCTTTTGAGAATGATATACAAGATGTCTTTAATCAATTTTAAGTATATGAGACATTTTGTGCCGACAAAGGAGTACGACCATAAAATGAGACATTGACAACATGGATATTGAATCATCTTCAAAGGTTTTGTGTTGTTCAAAATTGTTTCGGAGCCTTATATTTAAGTTATTACTGTAGTTACTTAGTTGGATACCATGGAGAATGCCATATTCACCACATTCAAAGTGGATTATGAGAAATAAAAAGAAAGGTTGAACTCATTGTAGGATTTCACTTGGGTATGTGTTCACTTGAGTAACCAATGGCAATTTTCATGGGTTTTATAGAACAACCACTTGGGAATGTGTTGTGCCTTTCATTGTTTATCCAAAGTCTGATTTCCATCGCTCTCATTCCAAAGGTAGAACATTGTTCTTGATCTTCATTAGACTATCACCATTTTGAGTACCATCTATTTGGAGACCTCAACATAATATTTGTTTCTTTATCTAGAGGCTTGTCATTGTATGTGTATGGGTTATTTTCCCATCTTTCCACCTAAGTTGAATGAAATGTTGAAACATATATTAGTTTTAGAAATGGAAATGCCTAGAAACTTGACCCCCCTCCAAATGGGTATGTCGAGGGATGCATGGTGTGTGTGTGTGTGTGTGTGTAATAATAATAATAATAATAATATATTTTTAAGGTCATGGCCAAGCTAGACACCAAATTGGTGTATGATACCTCCTTGTTTGTGGGACAAGGGACCCCCTCCGCACAACCATCTGACTATTAAGGTCTACAGAGGTATACATACCCTACCCCCATCTTTGATCCTTTGAAAGTTCGGGCCATCTCTGAACTTCCTCCACCCAAAACTTTGCAGCGGTTGCAGAGTCTCCAAGGTAAATCCTACTTCCTACAACATTTTTTCCCTGACTATGCCACTAAAACAAAGGTGATCTTGTTTTACTGTATGACCAAGCCCATGATAAGCTCAGAAAAGGTGAGTTTTAACCTTTGTGTTGTTAGAGTTTATAGAGTCTAAGAGTGTAAGTTGAGTTCTAGTTGTAGATGACTGATATAGTTAGGAGTTGACTTATACTCTAAGTTAGATTCCCTTCTAAATACCTTAATAAAAGACTACCTTATTTATACCTAATCTCCCCCTCTTATGGTATTCCATATTTTTCTAAATTATAGTCTTCATATCTCCTTCTAGTCTAGAAGGATATATATACACACATACACACACACACACACACACATATATATCATATGTGTGTGTGTGTGTGTGTGTGTGTGTGTGTGTGTGTGTGTGTGTGTGTGTGTGTGTGTGTGTGTGTGTGTGTGTGTGTGTGTGTGTGTGTGTGTGTGTGTGTGTGTGTGT
>JASDQU010099766.1:317466-353670 GCA_032191745.1 Picea mariana | reverse complement strand
TGGCCATGTTTAGTAGAGAATAAATTAGGATTTGGATAATATAAAAGAAAACCTCCCTCAATCCAACATAGCAATAAAAAATTCAATGTTGACTTCATTGTTGCTCTGTAAAATCAAGGGAGCTTTGCTCCAAGATTAGACTACTCCAATAAATTATTGTCGAAACAAAGAGGAACTCATTCAGGTATTCATGCAGTCAAGTCTTTTTAATTATTATTTCATCATAAAAATGTTTGTTAATTTATTTTATTATTTTGTTGATTCTTTAAATGTTGGTTAAATTAGTAGAACAACTATTGGAGGAGATCTATTAGAGAAGTGTTAAACGAATATCATACGAGGACAACCATCGAAAATCCAAGTATTTGAGTTTTTATTTCATTTCTAATTGCAATTGATTTGTATTATTGACATGATGATTTATATTGTGATTTTTGTTCTTCCCACTCACACAAATGAAAAAGTGTTGTCTTATCCTCAAGCTCTTGATCCTCCAAAGAGGTAGAATTCCCATTCCCTTTGTCTACTATAGGGTCCACCTCATAATGTGCACTTAAGTGATGGGATTATAAGGTCATTGAGTTATATATATTTAGGTGTAATGTTCATGCTTCAGTTTATCTATGTCTTGTATAGTGATTATGCTAAGATGTTTTAATGTTGATAATTTTATGGCATGCTTCATTTATGATTACTCATGAATGTGATGATTATTTAACGTTGCTATGGATACCTTGCAAAAGCACATTAAAATTTTATTGTGCAAGCAAATGTGTATGTTATCACACAATCTGTACTTTCCCAAAGCCTAAAGGCAAGTAGGCCTAGATTGGCATAACATAGAGGTAATCCTGTCATTGTCACCTCAACAGGGTACCTCTTTCTATTTAGGAGGAAGATGATTCTACTCCAAGGGAGACATCCCTAGACCTAGTGGGTTGATGAAGTGAGAGAAATAACAAGTAAACCACCCCTCTCTCTAGGTCACTCAAGTCAAGTGTAAGTCTTTATGGATAAAGAAAACAAATGATAAAGTGTGCTTGCCTCTTACCAGTACAACAACAAATGTTACGGCAGAAACAAAATGATAATAAATGCTTCAACAATACTTCAAGTTTATAGAATGTTTATTATCAATCATTGTATGCAGCAAATACACACACACACACACACACACATATATAACAACAATAAGTAATGATGACAGTTGCAATACTCTCTTTAGAAAATGATTTGAATGACAATGTAATGTAATACTTGAACACTTAGATGATAATGCTACGTCATTTGCAGATTCTGAATTTGTTAGGATTGTAAATAAACTTAGATAGGCTACTACAGGATGGTTGTAAAAACCGCAAAAGGAAAATCTGACGGTTGTAATAACATCTAGAAAATGCAATTGAATAGACAATATAACAAGACACTTAAGGTCTCAAATCATAACACTTTGTCTCATCCAAGATCTAAATATGTATTGATCAAAAAATAACTTTTAAAAGTTGTCTAACAGCAATAAAATAGAAGTGATGACAACAGCAACAACCTTTAGAAATGTACTTTAAAGAGGCAATTGATCACACACATTGGCATTTATTGATAGTACCTTGCTTCATACAATTTATGGGTTGCTTTAAGATGGTTAATAGGCTGATATAAGCTGCAAATGATGGTTGTAGCAAAGGGTAATAGCAGCAGCTAGTTAGTGATTCTAGACTAGGTTAGTGAGTTAGGTTAAGTTAGTAAGATAGCAAGTAAAATATGAGTCTAGAGTTGATGATCTTGTCAAAGATATGATGAGGAGAGGACTAGTGCCTTTTAAGGGTAGATGGACTCAAATATGGTGGCTCCTTTCTAGGGTTGTTAACTTATGATAATGCACACAATTCAAGAAAATCCAAGACCTAGTGGGAATATCACCTTAAGTCCTCCTAGGTTTCTTGACCTTAAGAAGAGAGGTAAGCTAGGTTGTAGGCACTTCTAGGACCTAGCACCTCCTTCCTATTGAAGATTTTGTGGATGAGAAGTATCTTGAGAAAAATAACTAAGTAAAAACCTCAAGGGAGCTAACACTTTAGGGCCCTATGGTTTCACCAATTACTAGATCAATTTATGAAGCTAGGCAAATAAAAAGTAATAAAGTTAGCACTTTAAGTTTCTTACTTCAAGCATTAAATACACCATGCAATTTCATAATCTTGTATGAGAAAATAAAATCATACCATTAACCATTCAATAGATGACAAAATGCATATTTTACTCACTTGCACCAAGAATAATCATGAATCTACCATGAAAGATCACAATAAGACTTCATGAAATTGATCCAAGTGCTAAGACAAGTCTCCAAGAAGAGTAGCACCTCACTATTTCATCTAAGTACACACAATTAGGGAGAAATTTCAGACCTCTCCTTGTCCAATGACAAGTTATGATGAAAAATGAATGTACTTTATGTTTATTTATACCAAAATTTGACCTTTAATTACTTTAGGTCAAAAAATCAAGGCCGACCCTGAACAATTATTACAAAAATTAAATTTACATAAAATTGCACGATAAAACCCTAAAAGGGTGATGTCATTCCCTTCCTAGGGTTACTTGAGCCTTCAAAATGGATGTTTGGCCTCAATTGGTGGAATGTTGGGCCTCCCAGAGCCTGGTCATGCCATCAACTGCCAAACATTATGAAAAATTTCCTCCTTCACCAAAACACCAGTGCAAAAAGTCCTAGTCCCTTCAAGATGATATCATGGGCTAGGTGGATGGTCCCTAAGCCTCCCAAGGCCATTTTCCAGGTGATTGAAGGCAGTGCTCATCTATCTAGGGTCTTCTAGAGTGCCTCCAAGGAAACATCTTCCTTCTTCTATGTGAAAATCAGTCACCCATGTCATGCCTCAGGCTTGGGGCTTTAGCGTCCATCCATGGGCTTCAAGCCCTCATGAAGGTATGAACTGGTCATTTCCTCATGAATATATGTATACCAGGTAAAGTTTTGCAGAGGCAACAAGTACACCCTCCAGGGGTCCATAAGTCACAAGGATCATAGCATGTAAACCACATCTAATAATTAAATCACCCGAACATGTGCATCAAATCCCCCCAACCTCAACAAATTCTCAAGGATGTTATGCAATTTGACAATTTTAGGTTTGGAGAGGGTATCAAAGTGTCCTATTGGGAAAATCCCCCTTAATCCTGGGGTGTTTCCCAAGTGGAGTCTAGTCCAACTCATGTAAGTGTATGAGGTGGCATGGGGTAAATATTTGGGCATGGGGTGCATGTGATAACAGGGAAATGTAAAGTCTTACCTGTGGGTGCCTTTGCGAGATGCACCTTGTCATGGATGAAAATGTTTCCTAGCCCATTCATTGCCATTTATTCTTTACTTTCTTTCTTTTGATATTTTTCTCTTGTGCTATAAGGGAATCGTTGAGGGCCACTGCACTGGCTTGGTGACCAGAGGTGACAATGTCATCCACAAATCAGTTCACGGAAATGAGAAGTTTGGCTCGTAATGAGACCCCCTTTGTCTTGGCTATGCCACCAAGAGACACTACCATGTTTTGGTGACCATATAGGTGGTAATGTCATACCACTACATGTCCATGGTCATAATAGGCCAACTAATATCTTGAGTGTTCATGTTATCTTGTGGGTCCCCTTTTCTTACTGAGAATCTTTTCACTACTTTCTGGGGAATCCCTGGGAAAAGAATCTCAAAGGTTTCAAAATTGGATTTTAACTCGTGCTAGCTATTTTTACCCTCTGGGCCTTTAGACCCTTCTTCCCATGAGGTAAGGTACAACCCTTCCTAGTGTAGCCAATCCCAATGCCCAAAAATAAAGGGGAGATGGAAGGAATAAATATGGAAAGTGGTAAGTATGGAGGGAAATGGGCGATGACTCTTCAAAGATCCACCCAGTAGCAACCCATCCTAAAGGGAAATCAACTTAATAGGGCACTGTGTCACCCTCCCAGGTTTAAACAAGGCAAAGAGCATAATTTCCAAGCAAATGTCATGAAATGAAGGAGGATTCAATACAACATGTTCAAGTGCTTCAAAAATCATAGTGATATATACCATGATACCCAAGCTCATTACCTCATGGAGCAAGACCCATTTCCACTTCAAGAATAGGCTAGTGTGATGGATGTTGTTGCTGGCGATATGTGGACCGTACTTGAAGAAAAGAGGGCTCCTCTAGGGCTATGATTAGGTCTGTAGATTTTAACCTTGTACAATATTTTATTGCAAACAGATTTTCAATAAAAGAACAGAAAAGACATAATGGAAAATACACACATTACAAAAAGATTTTTCCCCTGGAAACCCAAACCGGAAAACCATCATATTCTATATTCATTCATAGTGATACATTGTTTACAATACAATATACATATAGGATCCAACGGCATCCAAAACCCTAACCCAATGACCTGGATTAGTCAACAACCCTAATTCCTTAACCGGAAATAGAAAACCATTGGCAAAAACCATATGCCGAAAAATTGCCCAACAATGGACACAAAAATCAAGCTAACACGCAAAATGAGGCAAAATGAAACACGTTTACCGAGGCAAAAAAAATCTCAAGGGGCTTAGCCCCGAACCCTCGTGCAGGGGGGATATCGCCCCCCATCAAACCCCCCTACACACCTGGTGCAACGTAGTAGACACTAGAGCTATTTGTGCAAAGAATATAACACATACCCAATAAGCTCGTCCGACTCTCGATACTCCATGTCTGGAACTTGCGGGCCTCGAGACATGATCTCCTTAGTTATCCCTAGGCTAGGGGATAACAACGCCAATGCTTATTTTAAAGTTACATTGCAGTGCTTAAAGCATTCAAGGTATAATTTATTTCAACACTTACACTTAATGGGGGATAAAACATATGACCTTGAGTCCTAGCCTCACCTCAAACTAGAACAAAATGGTAATCATGCTAATTATAGACGTGGAAATTATATACTTGGAAATTTTGGAATGTGGTTCATATATTTTGAAAATACTTGGGAGTTTGTTTACATACTTGGCAAGTACTTTTTTTCATAGTTCATGTTCTTGGCAATTATTTGTGACATGGTTCAAGCACTTGGAAAATATGTGGATATGATAGTTGGTGTTTGCAAAAGGGTTTGGTAAATAATAATGGGAAACAAATGTGCTCCAACACTTTTCCATACACCATATTTGAATTTGGAGTTAATGTCATTTGTTTGCATGGATTGGCATGAAAGGATTGTGGCTCTCCATGTAGATCCAATGGTGGAAATTTCCCTCCTTTCCACATATTCCCTTACCCTAATTCTTGGATCTTTCAACCTTTTGTTGAGACTTCACTTTGGATCTATTAAGGGTGGAATTGTGCTCCTTTTGTGGACATTTCCCATGCTCTCAAGGTAAATATAGGGCACAACATACACATATATATATTTGGGTGAATATTCAAGTTGTTTTCTCAAGTTTATCTCTCTTTCTTCAGCTCACAAGCATTGGAAAAGATCCTAGCTCTCATAAATAACATGAGCCTCCAATTTCATTGGTTGCTTACTTGAGGAAGAGTTGTGGACCTGTGAAATTATTGATGTTCTCAACCAATCCATGGAGGATACACTCATCTCAAGGATTACTTTGAATACTAGAATTGGACATCAAGTAGTATTTTTACCTATGGTTTGATCAGTATATGATAGCATTAGTTTGTTGCATGGGAATGAATTAGAGTGCAATTAAAGCCATATTTTCATACTAACTTGTACGTATCATCTTAACACTTATACTTGTGACATGGATGCAAAAACAATCTCACCATTGTGCTTTCATGTGCCATTTACAACCCATTGTTTTTTTTCCATGACATTTACAGTTGTCCACAACACTTGTTTATCTATATAACTGTGAAGTTGTCAACCTTTGAATATTCAACCTATCCCCTCGAAAAATTAGAATTGACCATTCTTGGGTCAAACCCCAAAGAAGTTCATATTCTCGCAATCTTGGGGGAAAATCCCATAAATTTCTCGCTCTTCGTATATCCTTGCCCAACCTTTGCAAACACCAATTAAGCCATGGAAAACTATGTTGGCAGCTCGTTGCTCCTAATCAATTTTGTAGTTTTTTGGGCAAGAAGTCATGGTATGGGTTATTTCATTTGATTCAACTATGATTCGCTTGGTTTGTGGACATGATAGTTTGTGTTTCACTTAAAAAATCATGGCAGAACTATGCTCTTGATAGCATTGGTTGCATGCCATGATGAGGTTATTATGTTTGCATGCATGGGATACTTTTTCAAAGATTTAGATTACCCATAATTTGAAGCCTTGAATAACATTTTGTATGGCTTGGTGAATGGAAGAAATGTGTAATTTAGAGTTCATACCTATGCATTTTTTTTTGTGGTTGGATAGTGCTCTTGAATGAGAAATAGACTTGAAGGTGCCTACTACTAATTGAGACCCTTACATAGATTTTTACTCTTTGATTTGCAAATGAATGTATGCCTAGAATTGATTGTGAATATTGTGGGTGCCCAAAATTTGGCATTTAATGGGAAATGAACATTCCATGCCTAGGTAGTATAAATTACTTGTCCATCCTATTACAATTTCAAATTCTTTGTTTGTGTATATTTATTGATTCCCATAAATGGTTTGAAGGGTTGCATGCATACCCAACATTGTTATTGCGTCAATGCTCTGAATTAGTGGTGAATGTGCAAGGTTTTAGTAGAGAATAAATTATTCTCGAAACCAAGAGGAGCTCCTTCATGAGGTATTCCCCCTTAGTATTTCTAGAACATCACACATCTTTAATTATTATTCAATCATATAACGTTTAATTCTCTTTGTCAAATAGAAGTTCGTTGATGTGTAGTTATTATTCAATCATTTAACCTGTTATTGTATCTGAAAAATGCAGGTCTGAAGGGCGGTCACCTCCATGATCCACAATGCATTTCCGACAAGGTTTCTGCTGCCCAATTTTTTTTAGTCTTGCCTTAGTTGCTTTTTACATGTATGGGAGCCTACTAAAAGCAACCAAGGCAAGACTATAAAACATGGGAAGCACATGAATCTTCCCAAAGATTGGACAACTTGATGGAAAAGATTGGACATGGAACAACTTAATGGCGAAGATTGGACATGGAACAACTTGAACACACTATGTTGGGCAATTGGCTCTATTTCAGGTTCTATGATGGAGGACCAGGTATACCATGTTTGTTGCAACTATCATTTCTGGTATTTTATAGTTCTTTATTGGATTTTCTATCCCTATTCATATTTATTGAATGAATGCTTATTATTGCTACAACTAGGTGATCATGCCCTATGTAGAGGTAGTTGCTTTATCAGTTATTGTATAACATATACTATATTAGTTTGTTGGAATAAGTTATGGATTGATGTATAATGTGTGTTTTGTTTTGATGGTGGGTTGTTTTTTAGTTGATTGGCATTACACCAGTTGATACCATTTCTTTTAATTTGAAAGAAATATAATTGTATGTAAACTAGATGGCAAGGAATATTGTCTGCTATTATACATTAATTTGTATCATTTGATTGGTGGATTCAATGTGGCTTTTTGCATCTTGCCTTATATATAAACATTTTTTTGTGAACATGGTGTGCTTGTGTCATTTTACATTGAACTTGAGTTTATAGTCATGTGGTTTAGCTCTCATTAGCCATTTGAAATCTAATCCTATCTTTCTTGTTGACTTGGTTTTCTTACCAATAAATGATTGTTGTTTTTGTGGCGCCCCCTTTCAACTACAGTTTTATTCATGTCTAGTAAAAGCATACAATGCAATTTTTTTTAATGATGACATTTATTTATTTCTTCTACAATGTCTTTGGATTCTAGATGAAAACCATTGCAAAAAGGAAATAAACACTAGCTCACAAATGCCAATAAACACCAAAGATTTCAATTGAATTAGGAACCAGGAGCTAGAAGAAAACCTAGCTACACTAGAAGTCCTTAGTGCCTAGTCTAAATGTAAGTTGTGCTAGTTGTGCGTGGACCTTATATGTTTTGTATGCATGTACCTTCTTGATTCCATTTACCTTTAATTATTTTTTTACTACTTGTTATGCATGATTGGGTATGGGGAATTGGGAGTCATGTGAGGGGGGGGAGGGACCAAACGAGCTTCCACCTGCATGTGGTTGGTCCTATTTAGTAGAGAATAAATTATTCTTCAAACTAAGTGGATCTCATTCATGAGGTATTCCCCTTTAGTATTTCTTTAGCATCATACATCCTTAATTATTATTCAATCATATAACGTGTAATTCTCTTTGTCAAATACAAGCTCATGGATGTTTAGTTATTATTCAGTCATTTAACCTATTATTGTATTTGGAAGTTAGGGAACTAACCTCCCTCACCCCTCACATAGGTATAATAATATATTTCCATGTAATAAAGACCAATATTAATAATTCCTAGCAATAAGGAAGAATAATTCAAATGTAAGAACACCTAATAGAAGCTTCCACTTTTAGAAAGATCTTCCTCTAGATTGTTCTTTTGGATAGATAGATTTATTATAAATAGGAGTAGAGGGTATGAGAAGTTTTATCTTGGAGATTATTGTAATAGAGCTCTGCTCTACTAGAGGTTTCCCCCTCGAAGAGGCAAGTGAACATTGTTATCAGTAATAAAGGTGTTCTTTCTTATGTTATTATGGTATTATCCTGATATTGATCTAGTTACATTATTTTTGTTCTTCCATTGCTTGCTGGATATTTATGTTCTGCATACTATATTATATCTGGAATATTACAAGTGGTATCAGAGCACTTTCCTTGGCATAAAATTGTGGGTTATTTTTTTTTAGGGTAGAGACATATTATGGCGTCTTAAAGCTACAAAAATTTATCGTTAAGCGCATAAACCCTTGTTCTGGGAGTAATACAAGCAAGAAATACAATTGGTACTTAAGCACACATTTTTTGGCCACCCTTGTAACCCACGTTGGTACCCCTTCGAGTGGTAGCGCATTAGACAACATCTATAAACGAATCGACCTAGATCTCTTGAATCCCTCCATAGATAAACTGATCGGTCACCTGACTACTATAGTTCCACTGACAACATCACTTGGCAAGATACTCTCTAGTACTTGGGTAGTCGGGTATTACGGCTAAGGGCACGGTCTAGCCTCCTTAGTTGGTGCCTTGAGATATTGGTTCGAGTACTATTGTTGGACCCCACACGTATATCAGAGAGCTATTGCACGAGAAAACCCTTGACTGTAGACACACTGCATACCCTAACCCTTGAGACGAAAACATAAACAGAACAGACAATATTTATTGTCACGCAAATGTACCTCATGCATTCTGGTTGCGAATTTACTACACATTTCTTCATGTTAAGAATTTGGGCATTTCAACACTATAGTATTCTTCAGATTGGAGTATAACTCCGCAGGAGTAAAAAAAAAAAATTAGATCATGTTGGCACCATTATTTAATCCCTATCCCATTGGATTCATCTCTTCACCTTGATCGCAGTCATACCTATCATTTTTCAGCAAAAAAAAAAATTCTCGTGGACCCGACCCCCTTCTGACACCCTTATTTGGGCCTTACCCCATTGGATTCCCCTCGTTAACCTGATCATCATGATACCCTTCACCCATAACCCATTTTTTGTGTGGTCCCACCTGTCCCTTTTCGTTTTCCCTCTTCATCATGGCCCACACTCGTAGCCAAGACTTGGAATCCCGCTTCAATTCCTTGTCCTCTACTTTCATAGAGACCCAACAAGAAGTGAGGCATATCAATGCCAATATTTCCACCATCAATTAAAACATGCATTCCTCCATAGACGCAAAAATGGAAACCATCAAACAGTACCTCGCTGCTCATCTTTCATCCTTCACTAACATGATCTGCGCCAAGATGAATATCCCTGTAGACCTTACCTCCTCTGACCCACTTTGCACTCTGAAGGTGAAACTTCCTCCAATTCCCATACTTTTCATCCCCATCACTTTCAACATGACCTACGCCTTTAACGTGTGGAAGTGAACAAATTTGATGGCTCAGATCCCACTGGCTGGGTAACTCAAATGGAACATTATTTCTCTTTTTATGGCATTACAGATGAGTTGACCAAACTCCGGTATGGTGTTCTCAATATAGATCAAGAACGTTGGAAATGGTGGAAATGGAGAAAAAATGCTCGCCAAGGGTATGTGTCTTGGACACAATTTGTGGCATAGATTTATGAACACTTTGAAACTGACACCAACCATTTATTCATCTGACAAAGTTTAAACAATATGGCATAGTGGAAGAATTTATAACTACTTTTAAGCGATTGGATTTCCACATAGAAGGGCATGTCTGATGCTTTTTTCCGAGAATTTTATCAGTGGCCTCAAGGATGAGATATGTTCTCTTGTCCTCATGGCTCGGCCTCAAAGTTGGGTGGAAGCTACTAAAAGAGTTAAGGAAGCACAATAAGTTGTCTCTTCTCAAACCAAAAAACCCTCCTTCATTCCTCACCCTAAACCAATTACTCTCACTCTTCCTTCCACTCAACTAAAGATCCATAAATTGACCAGGGAAGAAATGGATAAACGCCAACTCAAAGGCCTTTGTTATAATTGTGATGACAAATATTTTCCTGGGCATAAGTGTAAGCAACAAAATCTTTTTATGGACATCTCTGAGGATGTTTCTGAAGATGATGTCAAGGTCCCTCCTGTGGTTGATTCACCTGAACACACTGACATGACCCCACCCTTCGACCCTCCTGAAGTTGAACCAGTCATTTTCCTGAATTCTCTCATTGGATTCTCTACTCCCCAAACCCTCAAGCTAATTGGCTACATCTAGTATCAGAAGTTCATCATCCTTGTTAACAGTGGAAGCACCCATAATTTTATTCATCGCCACATTGCCCAAGAAACTAATTGTTATATCTRTGAAGTTAATAATTTTCAAATCATTTTTTCAAATGGCGGGTCCATGAAATGTGGGGGGCGTTGTGAAAATTTGTGTCTCCAAATTGGCCAGTACCACATGAAATCTCATATGTTTTCTATCGACATGGGTGCTTTTGACATTGTGTTGGGTGTCGAATGGATAAGGACTCTGGGTCCCTTTCTCATGTATTTTAAGGAATTAACCATGCAATTCAACTGAGAGGGCCAACAATATAATTTCCAAGGCATCATAGCAGGTTCCCCTAAGATCATCAGTTCCCTTCACATGGAAAATCTCCTCAAAAAAGGTCGTTCTGGAATTATTTCACAACTCCATTCCATTCACGCCACTGAGACACCCTTTGTGCCATAGGACCTCCAATCCATCCTCTCCAAACATAAAGTTGTTTTTTCCACTCCCCAGGGACTTCCTTCTTCCCATGATGTTCATGATGAGTCCATTCCCCTTGTCCCTGGTAGCCTTCTTCCCAATGTTCATCCCTATCATCATTCCTTTTCCCAGAAAAATGAAATTGAGAAAATTGTTCAAGAATTGCTCACCACAGGCGTAATACATCCTAGTATGAGCCCATATTCTTCTCATGTGGTCATGGTCCTTAATAAATAAGGCTCTTAGTGCATGTGTCTTGAATTTCATGCCCTCAACAAACTCACCATCAAAGACAAATTTCCCATTCATGTCATTGATGATCTCTTTGATGAATTGAGTGGTGCCAAGCTCTTTACTAAACTTGATCTTCGTTCTATCTACCACCATATATGTATGAGCAAGGCAGACATTCCTAATATTTCATTTCAAAATCATGAGAGCCAATATGAGTTTTTGGTCATGCCCTTTGGCTTGTGTAATGCTCCCTCCACTTTCCAAAGCCTCGTGAATCATGTCTTTCGTCCTTTTCTCCATCATTTTGTCTTAGTTTTCTTTGATGATATCCTCATCTATAGTAAAACCTAGACAACCCATCTTTCTCATGTGGATCGAGTTCTACATCTACTCTCTTAGCACCAACTTTTTTTTAAACAATCTAAATGTGCTTTTGGATCCTCGAAAGTTGAATACTTGGGTCATATTGTTGGCAAGGCATGTGTCAAGGTGGATCCTAAGAAGATTGAAGTTATGCAGGATTGGCCTCGCCCAAATAATCTCAAAATATTTCATGGTTTTTTGGGTTTAACAGGATATTATCGCAAGTTTGTTAAGAATTATGGAAAGATTGCAATGCCTCTCACTGCTCTCCTTAAAAATAATTCTTTCACTTGGATTCTCGTAGCTGATCAGGCCTTTCAAGCCTTGAAGGCGGCTATGTGCACCACTCTAGTCCTGGCCCTTCCTGATTTCACAAAGACCTTTGTCCTTGAATATGATTCTTCTAAGAGAGGAATTGGAGCAGTCCTTATGCAAGATGGTCGGCCTTTGGCCTTTAACAGCAAACAACTCTCAGAGCGACATTTGGGCCAATCAATCTATGAAAAGGAAATGTTGGCTATTCTGCATGAATTGGATCTCTGGTGCCCTTATCTATTAGGGCAATGCTTCCAAATTAAGATAGATCATCAAAGCCTCAAGTATTTTCTAGAGAAACACCCTTCCTCCCCGGAGCAACAAAAATGGGTGACTAAGCTCTTTGGATATGATTATAAGATCATTTACAAGAAATTAAAACACAATGTGGTTATTGATGCTCTTTCAAGAAAATATAAAGATCAAGGGTCCATTTTTTTCCCTCTTCTTCATTGTACCATATTGGATCCAAGTTGTTCGCCAGGAATGGCTACAAGATCCCAAAATTTCTCATATGATCCAACAATTGTAGGCCAATTCTCCAGTTTCCCCAGGATACTCTTGGCACAATTATGAGCTTAACTACAAAGGTTGTTTGTTATAAGTAAATAGTCACAAATTAAATCCACGATACTTTTTGAGCTTCATGCTACACCCACAGTTGAGCACTCAGGGTTTACCAAAACCTATGACTGGGTCAAACGTTCATTTTTCTGGGATGGTATGAAACAGGACGTTCGCATTTTTGTGGCAGAATGTGATGTTTTTCAATGCAACAAGGGAGAAATAGTCAAATCTCCTGGCACACTACAACTGCTTCTGATTCCACCTGCTATTTGGAGGGACATCTCTATGGATTTTATTGTGGGCTTACCTAAATTGGGCAATAAGTCAGTCATGATGGTGGGCGTTGATCGTCTTTCCAAGTATGTTCATTTATGTGCTCCTCAACACCCATTTATCATCTCCATCGTGGCTCAACTTTTCATGGATCGTGTCTTCAAGCTCCATGGCATGCCTCATTCTATTGTTTATGATCGAGATCCCACTTTAACAAACAATTTTTGGAAAGAATTGTTCAGGCTACAGGGCATCCAATTGAATCTCAACACAGTTTATCATCCCCGGACTAATGGTCAAGATGAAGTTTTCAACAAGTGTTTGGAAAAATATTTGAGGTGTTTTGCATCTGAAATGAAAAATCAGCGGGCTCAATGTTTACCACTAGTTGAATGGTGGTACAACACTTCTTATCATACAACTACCTGTGTGACTCCTTTTGAAGTAGTATATGGACAAAATCCACCTTAATTTCTCTCATACCTTCCAGGTGTCTCGAAGGTTCAAGTGGTTTACCAAACGCTTACAGTTCGAGAGGTTATTCTTTGCACCCTCAAATAGAATTTGGTCATGGCCCAAAATCGCATGAAGCAATAGGTAGATCAGGGTCGCTCTAAATGTCAATTTGTTGAAGGAGACCAAGTGTTTCTTCAACTACAACCTTATAATCAAACTTGACTCAAGGTCGACCATTGTAAGAAAATGGCACCCAAATTTGATGGTCCTTTATACCGTTCTCAAGTGTGTGGGATAGGTGGCCTATCAATTAGCTTTGCCCAATCATTCTAAGGTCCATCATGTTTTTCATGTCTTTTTCCTAAAGAAGGTGATTGGAACTAAGTGCCAAACTCAAACCATCCTTCCCAAGTTGGATGAAGAAGGCTCCATCTGGTTGCAGCCACAAGCAGTTTTGGAATAGCGTAAGTGTCATCTTTATCAGTGCACCATCAAGGAAGTGTTAGTCCAGTGGAAAGATACAACTCCAACAGATGCCACTTGGGAACCAACTACCATTCTACAACAATTTCCTCATATCAAGCCTTGAGGACAAGGCTATTTTTAAGGGGGGAGGCATGTTAGGGACCTAACCTCCCTAACCCATCACATAGGTAGAATAATGTATTTCCATGTAATAAAGACCAATATTAATAAGGCCTAACAATAAGGAAGAATAAGTCAAATGTAAGAAGAACTAATAGAAGCTTCCGCTTCTAGAAGGATCTTCCTCTAGATTGTTCTTTTGGATAAATAGATTTAGTATAAATAGGAGTAGAGGGTATGAGAAGTTTTGTCTTGGATATTATTGTAATAGAGATATGCTATGTTGGAGGTTTCCCCCTTGAAGAGGCAAGTGAACATTGCTATCAGTAATAAAGGTGTTATTTTTGGTGTTATTCTGGTATTATCCTGATATTGATCCGATTACATTATTGTTGTTTTTCCATTTCTTGTTAAATATTTATGTTTTACATACTATATTATATCTAGAATATTACATTGACAAATGCAGATCTAAAGGGCGGTAACCTCCACGATCCACAACGCATTTCCGACAAGGTTTTTGTTGCCCATGTTTTTCTAGTCTTGTCTTGGTTGTTTTTTACGTGTCTCGGAGCCTACGAAAAGAAACCAACACAAGAATAGAAAACATGGCCAGCACAAGCTTCGCGAAGATTGGACAACTTAATGGAAAAGATTGGACATGGAACAACCTGAACACACTATGCTAGGAAATTGGCTCTATTTCAGGTTCTATGATGGAGGACCTGGTTCTATGTTCTATTTCAAGTTCTATGTTGGATTTCTTTTTTTAATTAATTATTAAAGTTGTAAGCAGAAAATAGGACAGAGTTAAACAAAATTTTATATATGTATTTTCTGTGTTAAAAATAGTAGGATAATCTCCCATGCATTTATTTGTTTGCTTTTGAATTATTTTATTAATGACAACTACAAATTGATTCTCCTCCAACATCCCCTTCAAACAAGAGATCCAACCAATTGCTAAAGAAGTCGACATTTGATTCATGTGTTTGTCTTTAGGATCACTGACCATGTCTTCAAGATCATTTTTGTGAAATCTTGATCTAGAAAATTTTGTTTACTTTAAATTCCAATACCAACTTTGTCTTCTTTGTTTTGGAAAACCTATGGGTGCCTTGACATATCCCAACTATTACAACTTCACTAACATTATCAACCAAATATACACTCATTCCTTGTTTTTTGTTGTTGATAAAATGCTTCTTATTTCTATTAATATACAAAAATGACGCATGAATTTTATACAAAAAACAATTGTAATAACAACCAAGACAAGCTAAGGTTGATAGGAAAAACAACCTAGTCAATGGATATTTGCCACGAAGGGAAACAAAACAAAGAGTCTTTAAGTGTCTTAGCTCCCAAGACAAATAAATACAAGTAAACACAATAAACATCCCAGTCAACAGACGTGGTCATGTCAAGTAGCTATTAGAATCATGCCCACATAAGGAAGGGGGGATTTTTAATTAGGGGGTCACCTCCATATATCTACCACAGGCTCAAGATCGACCACTAGGGACTCCCATATATTGTTTCCATACTTGGGCTCTTTAGGTTGCTTTGGTTCAGAGATTTCCAAAGGGATGGTTGGAAACTTGTAAAATTGGGAGACTTTAAGGGCTTGGGGTGGAAGCTAGCTCCTTTGCCTTTCCCGATATTCATGAACAACTCAACATGTGTTATGTTGATGTCAAAGGCCAATATAGCCTTTAGGGTGAGCTAATATGATGCTAAGGGCTCATTTGGTGGAACTCTGGTCATGGTACAGGTTGCACAAAAGTACCAATTCCAGCTCCACTTTTTGTATTATGGGCATGAGATAAGTTGTGTGGTTTGTAATTTGCTTGAGAGATATTTCTTTAGTTATCTTCATACATACTTAGGAGATTGTTAGGGATGTGTTTCACTATTTTTTAAACTTTCAAAATCAAATAACTTTAAATATGGATTAGAAGAGGTATTAAACTAGTACATAATGGCATAATCATTTTGATAGTGAACTCTAGTTTTTTAAATCAAATTCTAGGAAATGATATTTCCATGACTAAAATAACTTGATTGTGCATTAATAGTGATTCTAGTTTGGTTGATGATATTTTGGGTGATACTTGTACTAAATAAAGGTGTGATATTCAAGTAGGTTGTCCTAGCTGAAGAAAAAGGTCATGTACATGTCATCGCGCTAAATAACCCACATAAATTGAATATCGCTAATAGGTAAATGGTAATATAATCAATGATCAATTTTACTCTCTAATTGATGGCTAAGGAATTAGGCTAGGAACATATTTCCTAAATTTCTTGAATAGTTCCTCTAATATGATGTCTAGGCAATCCAATTAGCTAAGCTCTATGAAAATCGGGAGAAAGACAATGATGCAGAGATGATAATTGTCAAGGTAAAACTTTCCACTCTTTTTATTACCAAAAATTCAAATATTGTGCCACTTTCAAACTTTTATTCACATGTCTATATTTCCTTTAGGGAGTTGGGGGAGAATTTTTTGTAGGAGGAGACTTGAGGCTACTAAATTATGGAAAAGAAGGTTGGAATCCAATATTTTCAAACAATGACAACTTTACTTCATTGCTTCAAAAGAGTCTTTTCAAACATTGACAACTTTACTTCATTATTTCAAAAGAGATCATTGTTAGATTGCAAGCTTAAGTGACAATAGATGCTCATTAGTTTCTTGTTGTGCTCATGGTGACTTATATTTTGGCATTAATTTTTCTTCCCTACAAAATATGAAGTGTCAAATACATGTGAAATATCAATATCAAATGCTAATATTCTTTTAAAATATTCAAGCGTGTACAAACATGACTTTTTATGTGTTTTTGTGGCTGTGTGCACGTACAGTGCATTATGATCAGTTAACTATTTTTCAAGTTATTGAGACTCTATACAAAGTCCATTGGCATCAATATCTTACCAAAAAACCCGAGCAAGAATTGTTAGCTTTTCTTTATATCTCCTTTTTCACATTTGCAAAAAATGATATCAATTTGCAAGTTGGCATTCAAGGCCAATGCTAATTTGTTTAGAAGAATAATCTCTCTTAGATTTTACGTGTATTTTTTTCAATGTAATTGAGGTTTATTTCTTTCGAAGTAGAATATGTATATGCTTTACTTACCATGTAAAACTATGATAAAAAAAATTAAAATGTTTTTGTGATGCTCACATAAAACATTGTTAATATTGCATTGATCGCATGTTATCTTGCCCCAACTAGTTTGAGAAAAGTGAATGGAAGATTTTTTCTTCTAATTGTTATGTTTCTATTTAATTAATTGCATGTAAAATTGTGTATGCTTGATTCAGGTAGCATTTTTTAATGGTATTGCAATGCGATCAAGTGAAAGTCTAGCGGTAATATGCACTGGTCAATAGGCACACAAAAGTTACGAGCCATTAATCTCATAATTATTATTTTAATATATACAGGTTCATTGGATATCGGACAAACCGTCCGAAAGACATGTCTATTGGAGGTATGGAACCTTTGTCAGATATGTTGTTTGGTTGTCGGATATTCAACGTACCTATTCATTGGATATCCGACGAACTGTCCAACAGACATATCAGTTGGAGGTATGGCACCTCTGTGAGATATGTTGTTTTTGTGTTGTATATTTGCCGTACTTGTTCATCGGATATATGACACATATTTTGAAAAACCTACATTGGATATCGTGTTTCTCTGTTGGATATTTGACGTGTAGTTATTTCAGACTTCTGACGCATATGCATAGGAAATAAAAGTTGATTTCGACAAGGCTTTGTTCCTTAGGGATGTCGGTATAATCGACAACATGGTGTTGGATATCCGAAAACAATATGTTCATCGAATTGTCCGAAACATATACACTGACGAAACTGGTAACCATGTTTTGTCAGAGTGCCAATGGAATTGTGTCGACCAACCGACGTATTGTCATCGGATTTATTGCACAAGAAGTAGTGGTTGTTGGAGAATAAGTGCCTATGAGAAGTCAATAGAGGGTGAAATTCAACTTGGGAGATCAATGAAGACAAATAATCTACTTTGAATATGTGATATAGTTGTCAATATATTAGTAAGTAACAGATCAAGTGGATTGCTATTTAATCAATTTTGGTATCTTCTTTTGATTGGAAGTATAAACCAGAAAGATAAGGGTGGCTGGTAGTTGTTTAGGCTCAAAGCAAGGATATATTTGCTCGTAGTAATATGCTAAAGTTTAAGCTAACATAGATTTGAAAGTAGATTCATATGCTAGAATCTATATCTTGAGCTAAGTTTGGGTGACAAATGAAAAACCACGGTGGCTATGGCAGGTTCAACTGGATGTATGAACCTGTGGTGGAGGAAGAGAGGAGTTGGTAATGGACTCATCATGCACAAAAATTGAAGTGTTGGTTCATAGATTTATGAACCATGGTGAATGGTAGTTTGAAATGCATCACAAGAATTAACGTGGAGCATAAGTGGAAGCACATGGATGCAAGGCAGAAGAAGAGGAAGTACTCAATTAATGAGTGCTTGATGCAGCTAATTGTATTTGGAGAAGGAGAGATGCTAGTAATGAAACAAGTTGATGTTTCATAGCATCACATGCTCAAGCATACAATTCTGAATGTTTTTTATGGAGTTGTATTTTATCACATATGTAAAATGGGCATATGGTTGTAAGACCTATTTAGGCATGTGTACCCCTAGTTTGATGGTTCATCGATACAAATTTGAGGCATAGACCTAGGTGATGGGGGGTGGGCATGTTGTAATTTTGGAAACCCAATAAATAAAATTTGAGGGGGGTAGTTGTTTATCCCAAGTCAAGTTTAATGGGGGGAATGTTGGGTTAATATTAACTCAATGATAAAGTTATTTATATTAACCTTGATATAATTAATAATGGGTTTGTCGTTCGTTATTTATAGGCATGTGGTATTGGGTAACCCATGGTATTTTCCCATGGTAATACATATGATTAAGCTTATGTAATGGCTTGGAATACTCCATTATAAAATGCCTCAAGTGGTTGGTGTTAGCTTACTTGGCCAAGGAAATAATAGATATCTATTTGGGTGCCTCCACATGTTGTTCATATGTGTCAGGCATGTCGAGGGGACTGGATAGGCCCCCTGTGCATGGGATTTTGGGGGCGGGGTCCTCGGTAAAAAAAATTGGCCTATCTTTTGTTTGTTTTTGGCTTATTTCAACCAATGGTTTTTCAACCCATTGTAATCTAATTTTGGTTAAGGGATTAGGGTTGTAATCTAATTTGCGTTAACGGATTAGGTTTTTGGATGATGCGGAATACCTATATATTGTATTATGTATAGTCAAGTTAATACAATAAAGAGAAAAGAGGTGTGACTCTAAGGTTTATTTATTTTCCCAATTAATGGTTTCCAAGGTAAATCTATGTGTATTATGTGTGTCATTGTTGTTATTTGTGTTTTGCTTAAGAATATGTATGCATTGTTTCACTTCAAAGGTTTAAAACTTATGTTTGGTATCATATCGAGATTATTGGCTTCAGGGGGATGCCTTTCTTGATAAGGGTGATGTAGACCCCCCTATTCTCCCTCGGGGTTGCGTGACCTCCCAGTCAAGGATATTTGATTCTCAGAGCCGAATCGGCTCTCTGAAACCTTAATGGTCTCCCTTTTGATTAAACACAGGCCCTTTTCAGTCTTTTGGTGCAGGTTCAATGACACCCGCAACCTCTTTCTGCCTTGGTCAATTATCAATTAGTGACCATTTTCCTCCTTTCACCCACAATCCCAAATCTCCACGATCTATCGATGCATGCCCTCCTTTAAAATTGACGGCTACAATTGATTTCTCCCTTCGGGCTTCGAGAGTTTCAATTCTCAACCCTTCCTTCCTCTGTAATACTTCCACCTGAAGTGGACAATCTGTCGACACATGTCCCTCACAGATCGACGATTGTGGTTCACTTCTACTCTTTGGGCTTCGAGAGTTTCAACTCTCAGTCTTCGCCTTCCCCCAAAATGCTTTCATCCAGAGTTCATGATCTATTGACATGTCTCTCCCGTAGATCGATGGCTACGATTTACTCCAAGCCTTTACCCGGAGTCCACAGATTTCTGTCGCGTGGCCTTCTGAATCTGACGACTATGATTTACTTCAGGTCTTCACCTGGAGTCCACAGATTTCTGTCGCGTCTCCCTCTGAATCAGACGGCTATGATTCACTTCAGGTATTTACCAGGAGTCCACGGATTTCTGCCACGTGTCCTTCTAAATCAGATAGTTAGGATTCACTTCAGGTTTTTACCCAAAGTCTACAGATTTCTGTCGCATGTCCTTCTAAATCGGATGGATATGATTCACTTCGGGTCTTTACCCGGAGTCTATGGATTTCTGACGTGTGTCCTTCTGAATCGAGCGACTACGATTGATTTCTTCTTTCGGGCTTCGAGAGTTTCAACTCTCAACTCTTGTTTCGTCCGCAGGACTTCCACCTGAAGTTGACGATATTTCGATGCATGTCACTCACAGATCGATGCTTGTGGTTCACTTCGACTCTTCAGACTTCGAGAGTTTCAACTCTTAGTCTTCGCTTTCTCCTGGAGAAATTTCATCCGAAGACGACGATGTTGAAGCCTGTCCTTTGCAGATCGACGATTGTGGTTCACTTCGCCTCTTCGGGCTTCAAGAGTTTTAACTCTCAACTAAAATCCTCGAAGTGACTTTCCCTCGCAGTCTCAGATCTTTTGACATGTAACCCCTTGGTGATCAATGGACAGAATCTACTTCGGAAATTTTTCCCTCTCCTTGTCTACAAACTTCTGAAGTTGTACATATTGCACCAAATATCCCTCTGGACGATGGACAGTTCCTAGCCTCTTCGGGACTTCGGTGAATCCCCGCTCCTATGTGCACACGGAGACTTAAAGCTCGTGTACTTTTCCCAGATCCGACAATTCGAAATGCTCCCACTCCCTCTTGAACGGATCTTAGTTGATGACTCGTGAAACATTCATAATTTTGTTTCCCTTGAATATTTCTTTGCTATCTCTCTTGATCTTTCTCTCTCGAATCCTTTGACTCCTTAGAGAGTTACTTCGACACTTGGTCGAGTTTCAGATCTGTGCACTCCTTGCAACAGATTCTTACAGACGACTATGCACTCCTTACAAATGGAAATTTTACACTATCTCTTCTGAGCTTATGAGTCGAAACAGACTATGTCACTCCTTGCAACAGATTCTCACGCAAGACTTAAGTTCTTATGGTGACTGTGCACACCTTACAGCAGTCTCTTTGCACTCCTTGCAAATGGATGTTTCACGCTATCTCTTCTGAGCTTCTGAGTCGAAACAAACTCTGTCAATGCACTCCTTGCAAACTGTATTCACACCTTGCATGAACTCAACGAAGAGAAAACAATCGAAACTTATCCAAGCACTTCATAGTTTCATATACGCAACAACATAACTCATTCATTCATGGAAACAAAATAACAGGGAATTGTAAACAGTAGCAACACCATGCATTGGATCAATTTTCCTCTATTATATTCATTTAAAAGTAAATGGATACAGTTATGATAAATCAACAACTAAAAACTTAGCAACAACTAAATCACAACAATCTCCTACTAACTTGCAACAACCTCATTCGGGCATACAAAACCTCTATTTATCCTAGAGGGCTCCTAGGGTTTTCTCCGACTACTCGTTTACTCGAGAAAAAAACTAACTGCTACTTAATTTATGTTACATTAAAGTCTAGGAGTGAAACTCCCAGATCACTCGTGATCATTCAACTCCCAAGAATTTGATCTTCTTTAGTTTTTCAATCAGTTCAAAAAATATTTGCAGGAAACACTAGCAGTTAAGATTCTGAAATGATTCAAAGGCGCGCTAAGCCGTTGAGTTGTCTCTCCACATGTGCTTGTTGACGATGCTCTTGCATAAAAGGGTTAGGCTCATTTTTTATAGAATTTTTTTATCTTAGGTCTATGATAAACCTGATTTCAAGGGGATCTCTCCGGTGGTGATTCTTGTGTTGAAAGAGAATGGATAGTAGTTCTAGAATTGAGATTGAGAAATTTAATGGTCAAAGCCTTGAGCTATTGAAACTCAATATGGAATAACTTCTTGTAGACAAATAACAATGGGTCATTGTGGATCCTGGTACTACACCTATGTGTATGGTGGCAACAGATTGGACAAAGTTGGATAAGAAGGCAATGAATACAATCTGGTTGTGTCTTTTAGATTTAGTGTTATTTAATGTTTTAGAGAAGCTGCAACCAAGGTGTTATGGGATAAGTTAGAGATTTTGTATCAATCCAAGTCCTTTTACTTCCTTTCATTTGGTATTAGAGCCTAATCACCTCAGATCCATGGTGTTAGGGACAAGGTTATTGTTGGACACACTGGCCACACTGAGTGGGGGGGGTGAATCAGTGTGAGGCTCTTTTCACTTCTTACAAAACTTTAGTTAGCAACACTTTCAAACATATTATTCATTTGTAATTAGCTACTTCCATATATCAACAACATTCATCAATAAGAGAGAACTATAATCCATCACCACAATCAACACAAAGAACACCAGACATATATGTAAACTTTTGTATTATGTGTTATAAGAGACTAGAATCTCAGGGTTTTATGAACATCAACTGAAAAGAGAAACAACTCCAATAGAGTACCAACTCTAAATACAATACCAAGCTTGTATATCTCAGTACCAACCAAGATGTGAGGAATCCAACCCCCAAGTACAAAACCCATCTTTTAGATAGAAATCAATCTGACAACATGTATACGACCTGTCTATTGTTAGGCGGAAATATTGTCGTTTAATTCCGTTGTAGTACTTGCCCAACTATTTAATTTGTCAATCCAAGGTCTGTAGTCTTATGAAGCACACGCACTATATATGCAGGACTGAAGTAGAAGTAATCTAATATAAATTGTTGAAATGAAATCAATCTAGGAAAGCATTGAAAGACTAACTAGGAAAGTAGGAAATTAATCTAGGAAAGCAATACAACATGTGAAGAGTTGAATGACAAAAGACATATGTGATCTCACACAATAATGCTATATCAAATTACATTACAAGAATCAAATGAAAAATCATGAAAGCATGACAAATGAAAGAATACAAATCAAAGCTAAGAATCCCCTTCTAAGACTTCAAGCTAATCTGAGTCTAATCTCTCATCTCTAACTCCTCCTAAATGAAGAGAGAACACTCTCTTTTATACATGAGTCTTGAAGATAAGATAAAAGTCTCATAATTACAGATCCACTATTCTCTCAACCACTTTCCCATGATTACAAGATATGATCCCTTCAAATCCTCCACACATCTCACAAATCTTGGATAAGATATGCCATCAAAATCTCCATGCTCTTCTCCTTTGAATATGCTTGAATGATTGTCCCAAATATTCTTCAAATCTTCAAAGATTGAAGATGAAATTTGAATTTGAGGCTAGGTGGTAATATTTGACTTTGTTGAAATCTTCAAATATACATGTACACATCATTAAACTCATCCAACCTTGAGATATAATGAAAATATGTTAATTTTCTAATATTTAATCATAAATTCACTTATAATACTAAAATGAATAAAGTGGAAAATAATAAGGTGAAACCCAAATATAATTATGGAAATGGTATGATAAAAGGTTTATTAGGACCATGAAATGTAAGGAATGGTGAAGGGAAAAGAGGATATAAATGTGACATTTCTGAGTCTTAACGTCCCCCCCAACTGAACTTGTTGCATGTCCTCATGCAACCGTACATGGATTTTCATAGGAACTTTTGGCATTCAGACTTTGGCTTTGCTTGATGATGTCTTTTTAATAAGGAATATTTCCAGGATTTGAAATACAAGAGTAGCAGCATGTAAAATACATGTGTAACATCATGTAATACACGTGTAACAACATGTGAAATATGTGTAACAACATGTGAAATTTTCTTATTGTTGGTTCTTGTGTGACAACCATGAATGAAATTTTCTTATGGTTGGTTCTTGTGTGACAACCATGAATACAAAGAATGTTGGTTCTTGTGTTAACAACATTCATTTCACTTATTTGTTTTCTTGCTGCAATAATTTAGTCATATACTCACTGGAAATAATAATAAGCTCTCAATGTGCATAAGAAAGCATCATTGTGTATAAGAAATCCTTTTCTTTATCTTTATGAATCATGCCAATATGTATACCAATCAAAATGCAACAAAGTGTCGTTGGAAAATAAATGTTAGTGAATCATAAATGGAGTGATAATAGTGGAAAAATGGAATACCGATAGTGAATAGGTAGTGAATATATCTACCCCCCCAAAAAAAATTGAATCAGTTACATGCCCTCATGCAACTTAGTGTAGGTCATGGAAGGAAAGAGAGCATGGCGAGGAAATTTTTCAGAATATTCATTATTAGAAAATAAGGAATTACATGATTAAAGATTAGAAAAGAACATACCTCCACTTACCCAAGAATGATGATGAACACTGCAATAGGAATATGGTTGATACTGGTGTTGGAGCATGGAAGATGTCACTGCTGCAGGATCATGAAAATGTAACTGCTAAAGTTGTTTTTGTTGTAACTGGATCATGGGAAGTGAAAGAATATGAACTGCTACTGTTGAATCATGAAAAATGTGGAAGGCAGAGAATGTGAAGTTGTGGTACTATCATAGATCCGAAATCAAACTGTTGTAACTGCTGAGGGGATCATGAAAAAGTGTATAGTCTTCACCGGCTACAAATCGATGGTACAATTCTAGTCATGCGAATAAATGTGTCGATGTCAAGCATGAAGAGAAATAATTGGATTACCGACCATTGATGAATGTTGTTAACCAATGCGAGACAAACTCACCAGTGATGTCAATGAGTGCCAAGGTACCTGAGTACATCTTGCGAAGTTCGAATAAATGAGTTGATGTCGAGCCACTTGCAAGATCTAACGATCAAGGGACATTCGTGTATTCCCATTATTGCTAGCGAGAGAACTTGCCATTAAGGCATGCAAGCCTCTAGGTACTCAAAAGGAACTCTAGTTTATATCCCAGATAAGGTGTTGAGGTCGATGGGGCAAGACTTGTTGAAAGGTGGGCCTTAAGGAATCACACATCAATCAACACGAGTTTGTATAAAAATATTTGGTAGGACTATATGAAAGATATCAGTAGCAACAATGTTTATGGCAAGGCAATGTAATCATGGAAAGGGAACTTAATGGTTTTATTCGTAAGTCAAACTGGAATGGAAAAAAAAAAGGAAAAAATGAACTAAAAAATATAAGGGAATGTATGCAACTCATAAAAGAATAGGCATGTGTGAAGTCATGAAAGTTAAGGAAATGGAAGATGGTTGCAACACGGGGATGATCAATGTACTGACAAGGAGTAATTTAGGTAAGCATGTCATGACGCAAAATGGTTTATGAATAGGTGTAGTAACAACATGTTACAAATACAGGAGTAACAGCATGTAAAATACATGTGTAACAGCATGTAATACATGTGTAACAGCATGTAACACATGTGTAACAACATGTAAAATACATGTGTAACAACATTGTCATGAAATGTATAATGAAGATCAACTCCTTCAAACTATTTATCAAAGCATGTTTTTCTGAAAAATGTTGTTATTCATGAAAAATCTCTTCAGTGGAGAAATTGATGGTCGTTGAACCTGAAAAACGTTAGTACTAAACCTGCAATAAAAAATGTGAGATCATTGTAAACTGCAGAAATTAGTACGAGGGCGAGCAAATTGAATTTCAAAAATAAAGTGCAGTTTTACCTCTCGCCTTTGCGATTTTTCTCGTTGACTATTGTCAAAGTGACTTTGAAGAAAAACAAAGGAACGTTAAACATAAAAACATGTATTGAAATTTTTTTCAGGAATGATTTAAAACATCCATTTGCAATTTTGTTTTTGTTTTTAAGTTCGAAAAAAAAAATTATTGTTTTCCAAATTTTAAGTTTGTTTGTTTTTATTGTTTTAACCGAGATAGTGAGCCTAAAAACACCTCACAACATCAATATCATTTAGATCATACCCTAAAAAAATTTAATCTCTGCTCAAACTCTTAAGCCATAAAATACAAGAATGTTCATGCTGACTATGTTTGTGTGCCACATTGGAAAACTAACCATCCCAAAATTATGTTCAAAAAAATGAAAACTGCTCTCAAACCAAGTAGAATTTTCAAAAACCGCTCGCATGACAGCTAAATGAGACCCTTCTGCACCAAACCCATGTGCCCGATTTTTAAAATTCATCATTGTTTGCTCATAAATTTCACCCGAAGTCGATTGTCTGCAAATGGACGTCAATTGACAGACAAATTCAATTTGAGCATTAGAATTGCCTGCCTTTACTCTCTCAGTATTCGAAAGAGAAGATCAATCTTCAATTTTGGAGGTGGTTTATATCTAGATGGAACAGTTGTCTTCTTACTGGAAAAATATCCAGCTGAGCAGATTAATCGATTGCTTATAGGTGGTTAACAACTTGGAAAACCTCATCATTAAGTTTTTGAATTGATTTCCGAGATTGCAAATGGCCAAAACAAGATTATACGGATTTTAGAGATCGTAACAAAAAAATAAAATAAATTCAACCTAAGAATATTCAACTAAACCTATAAATCCAATTGGAGACACACTTTTGGAATAGATCAATTCAAAATTCATCGTAGAATAATCATTATGAGGCCAAAATGTTGGGTGAAGTTACAACAAACATACCCAACGAATCTGCATTCTCCAGCTAACAAGGAAAATGGTTAAGTTCAAGTTATCCTCTCTGTCACCGAGAATTCCCTTTGAGCTTATGTTCAGCTTCCATCAATCAAAATTCTTCTTTTACTCTTCAAGATATTAGCCTCGTTCAGTTTTGGGTTTTTCATGTTTTATTGCAAAATTAATCATAGAATATCAAAGGAGAAGAAGCTAGGGATGGGGCGGTCATGTTGCACGATTGGCCATTTAATTGTTCATTGCCGGTTTCAGATGAAGGCAACTTTCTCATGTTTATTGTTTTTGCAGGGTTCACTCCAAGTTAAAGGGTGTTCCAGCAGGTGGATGAAAGATGGAAGATGGCATTGCTGCCTCTCAAACCAGAAATGAACCTAGACCGAAAGTTAAAAGATAAAGAGGTGCACAAGCCTGACACCGTTAACCATTGTTGCAGCAAAAATGTCACTGTCTCAGTATGGATAATTTCACTGTTCAACAAGTAAAATTTTGTTGTTACAACATGTAAAATTTCTCTATATCAGCATGTTGTAACAATATGTAAAATTTTTGTTGTATCAGCATGTTGTAACAACATGTAAAATTTTCGTTGTAACAGCATGTAAAAATTTCGGTTTTGTTTTTATTCGTCTAATATTTTATTGTGTTTATTGTTAAGCATGTTTGCAAAAACATTCATTCTTGAAATCAAAATCATCCCTATTTTATGATCCTTGCGATCTCACGAAGCGCGGAGGAGAGCATACTTATTCTAGGTAAAAGAAAAATCTGAAAATGAAAACAAAAACTGAAAATGAAAGCCTACCTACTCTATGCTAATTACATCTTAGAAATCAGTTACGTGTAGGCAAATTTCCAGTGGATCCATTCACGTAATAGTAACAACAATATGTTCAGTGGTAATTTTTCAAATGAATAATGGAAATATTCAAGAGTGAATGAATCTAGTTGTTGTGACTGCAAACTTTCTAAATAAAAATAAAAAAATGGATCTAATCGAGTACTTACCTAGAACCATTGCTCGATATAAATTTCATAGGCACGATTTCCCTCACTCAGATATTGTTGTAACTCCTCTTCCCCTTCTTCCATCTCCTATTCGAATGTTTGTTTGTCATCAGATGCATAGGAGTTTTCATATGTTGAATCTTCAATTATTTCTGGAGGAGTATTTGAATCTTTGATTGCTATCAAGATCTCCTCTTCTTGAGAAGAGGAGATCCCAGCTTTTGCTAAGATCCGAGTGAGTAGCTCCAAGCTGACACTCATGGTTAAATCATGTTTCAAAAGGGGTTCTTACAACACCCAAATCAAAATAAAAAATAAAAAATAAATCACACTTATTTAAACACATGAAAACCTATTCACAGTTGCAAAAATTGAAATTGCAGAAATTGAAAGTCACACTCTGCATGCTCTGTCCCAAATGAGGCTGACGTCTTACCTCAGATTTAGGAATACATTGGCAGGGAGAACATGAGGAGTCTTCACTCAAGTAGTTGTTATGACCCCTTACCAACACATGCAGACACACTCACAGGAATTGAAATCTACACTTACGCTTGCAGGAATTGGAACACTCCCTACATGCCCTTACCCATATGTCACCTCAGATTTAGGAGCATGACTAATCATACTTGCATGAAAATTCAAACTAAACTTCAATACATCGTGCTTCCCCGGCAATGGCGCCAAAATGTGAGGCGGAAATATTGTCGTTTAATTCTATTATAGTACTTGCCCAACTATTTAATTTGTCAATCCGAGGTTCGTAGGCTTACAAAGCACACACACTATATATGCAGGACTGAAGTAGAAGTAATCTAATCTAAATTTGTGAAATGAAATCAATCTAGGAAAGCATTGAAAGACTAACTAGGAAAGCAGGAAATTAATATAGGAAAGCAATACAACATGTGAAGAGTTGAATGACAAAAGACATGTGTGAGATCACACAATAATGCTATCTCAAATTACATTACAAGAATCAAATGAAAAATCATGAAAGCATGACAAATGAAAGAATACAAATCAAAGCTAAGAATCCCCTTCTAAGACTTCAAGCTAATATAAGTCTAATCTATCATCTCTAACTCCTCCTAAATGAAGAGAGAACACTCTCTTTTATACATGAGAGTCTTGAAGATAAGATAAGAGTCTCATAATTATAGATCCACTATTCTCTCAACCACTTTCCTATTATTACAAGATATGATCCCTTCAAATCCTCCACACATCTCACAAATCTTGGATAAGATATGCCATCAAAATCTCCGTGATCTTCTCCTTTGAATATGCTTGAATGATTGTCCCAAATATTCTTCAAATCTTCAAAGCTTGAAGATGAAATTCTAATTTGAGGCTAGGTGGTAATATTTGACTTTGTTGAAATCTTCAAATATACCTGTACACATCATAAAACTCATCCAACCTTGAGATATAATGAAAATATGTTAATTTTCTAATATTTAATCATAAATTCACTTATAATACTAAAATGAATAAAGTGGAAAATAATAAGGTGAAACCCAAATATAATTATGGAAATGGTATGATAAAAGGTTAATTAGGACCATGAAATGTAAGGAATGGTGAAGGGAAAAGAGGACATAAATGTGACATTTCTGAGTCCTAACATCTATATTGCAGCACGTGAATGTACGTGGCTTGTCTATACTACAGCATGTGTGTGTACACGTCCTTCCCTTTGTCTGCATGCATACACCTTCAGAAACTAGGGTTTATGAAACTTTACAACTTCTTCCCTTCAGGCCCTTGCTACCTCTGTCACATCCACCAGTAATATGTCACTACAACCAGCCTATCACTGCCCAACCTGTACCACAAACAACTCTACACCATCCAAAATCTTGTGCATGTTCCTCATGTATACACCATCACAGAATAGTCTCACTTGCAAATTGATTGATCTTCATTACATTAATCCTCAACCAAACATTACATTTTTAGGGCTACCAAACCATACATCTAGGATGACTCAACCACTTAACCATTTGGACTTCGCAAAGCGTCTTCCCGTGAGGGATTTCACCATAAGGGGATCACTTTGGAGTTCACCCATTTGGTCGTTCCTATCAATGATGAACCATGACATGGAATCAACCTTTACATCAATGATAACACATCACTATGAAAATACTTGACATCAATCCTTTGACACCAATGACAACATAGTACAACAATTATTTAGTATAATCTTGGTTTGAGTGGGAGCTTGTGTAGAAGGAAATATTGTTGCAAGGAGCTGGAAAGCGTGGCAAGACGTAACGTGGAGAGTGATATTGAAGCATATTTTTTTGGCCTATAAGATGCATGGAGAAGCATGGATCTATGACCAAAACTTTAAATATGTTGGATTTGCAAGGAGATGCATAGATCTATTGAGATCAAGTTGAGATTTGATGTATTTGTCAATTTTACTAGGGTTATAGGTAGAAGCACATGGAAGTAGAGTGGAAGATGAAGTACATGGTTAATGAGTATTTGATTTGGTTCATTCTATTTGGCATAGAGAAGGATGTGGGTAAAGAAGTAGGTAGATGTTTCTTGCCCCATTTTCTCGGGCATATAGTGGTAAAATAAATACTTGGTTGAGAATTACCTAGTCTGTGTAATTGTACTTAGAGGAGAGAGGGATGCAGGTAAGGAAGCAGGCATATGCTGCTTGCATCATTTTATTGGGAATATAGTGGTAAGATAAGTACTATTATATTTGGACTTGGAGGGATGCTCGCAATGAAAAGGGTTGATGTTCCATATCATCACATGTTCGAGCATACAATTATAATTATTTTTATGAAGTTGGATTCTATCACATGTAAATGGGCATGTGGTTGTAAGACCTATTTAGACATGTGTACCATTGGCTTGATGGTTCACGTGTGTAAAGTATAGATGCAGGATTGGGTGATAGGGGACATGTTATATTCTCAAACACCTTGTTAATAAACTTTGATGGGGGTATGCATTTATCCCAAGTCAAGTTTAAAGGGGGGAATGTTGAGTTAATCTTGACTCGACCATAGAATAGTTAGGGTAATCTTGATACAATCAATGATGGGTTTAAAATGCAGGGTTTATGGACCCATGGTTTTTTTCCATAGTATTATCATGTGATGAATCCTACTTAAAGGCTTGAAGAACTCCATTGTAAAATGCCTTGAGAAACCTAATTTTTTGTTGGCTTGGCTAGATTGGCCAAGGTGGATGAAGATATATCTTTGAAATTTGGTTTTCCTGGTAAAGGGTTTCCAGGGTAAAAATATCTTGTGCATTTTGTGATTGATTTGTGATTGTTGATGTTACTTCTCTAGCTATGGGTTTTTACAATTTTAGTAAAGGAACTACAAGGAAAACATTAGTTAGTGGAGATTTTTAGTGTTACGGGATTAGGAAAAAATTCTCCAAAAAGCCTTCGCTAATGGGTGTGGATGTTTTTCAATGGAGCACATAGGTTTTGTGGATGTTTATATGTATGCAATTTTTTATTTTAGTACTTCAAGGGCATAGGTGCACTAGTGATCCAAGGCTATCAATGCACCAATGCTCCAAGGAAATTAACACTACAATGAAAATACCTTCTAAAGGAGATTTTTAGTGTTACAAGATTGGACAAAATGATAAAAAAAAATACCTCCATTAAAAATTAGTAAAGGTTTTAATGGATTTTCACTATAACTAAAAATCATGGGCAATGGAAGTTCTGGCAATTTGTTTTTATCAATGCGCTTATATTAATAATGCATATTGGCGTGCCCCTTGTATATAATACAAACATGTGTGTTATGTATTGATACGCATTGGGGATTCAAAATATATAATCTAAGCACCAGTGTGTACGACATATTTTGAATCCTCAATGTGTAATTTAGATATTGAAAGCACCAAAGCACTTCTATCAAGAATATGAACTGGTATGCCCCAATTTGATATGCACCAGGGATTTAAAATATATGTTGCACCAGTGCATATTATATATATTACGAAGCCTTGGTTTGTAGTTTATATAATGAAAGCACCAATTTGTATTACATATGTAAAAGCACTGATAGGTATATCATCTTGAGCATTGTAAGTTGTTTTAATGGTAATAATAACAATAACGACAATGGTAGCAACAAAATTGAAGTGATTATTTTTCTTTTATTATGAGCATCGATGCTTTTATTACAATTATTCGCATTGATGCATAATACTCATTTAAATGCACTAGTGTATAAGTGGGTATGAACCACAACATTTAGTTCAAATAAATACAATGCATTGATATACTTAGGTGCTGAATTTTTCCATATTGCAAGTATGCAAATGTAGCTTCTTGTTTTTTTTATATAAACTAACAATTAATCATTAGGAAATCAAATATTTTCTTTTAATAATATTGATTTTTATATTTTAAGTATTGCACTTGGATATAATCATTGCATTAATGTGTTGTATCATTTAAAAAAATATACCAGTTGAGTGCACCTTTATTCATTATAATAATTTAAATCATCTTATGTAATCATCAACATACATTTTTATGACATTGAACAAGGCAATAGAATAAGAATTGCATTTTATTGTATATGAATAAAAGACCCTTCTCATGCAAAATGGGACAGCATAAAAGTAATTTGGTAATTTTCTAGACTAGTGTATGCATATCGACAATCTTTTTTTAACTATAACCGAGAGATTTTATATTATAAAAAGATATAATTGAGGCTCACGGTAAAATTACAAAAAAATTAGCCTTATATTTCAAGCAAAATTACCATCTCCTTATTTTCCGAATATAGAAAATACTTTTGTCCACAAAAAATACATCCTGATATTTTTTACATGAGTAAATTCTTACAAATTCCTTACATAATAAAAGAAAAAATTAATTCATTCTCAAACTAGATTATGTGCCCAACTTCTTATCACCATTGTCTATGCTATTGAAGGAGGTTTCTTCTTTTTTACTACTATCATCCAAGTTTCTGTTGTTTTTTATGAGGTCCTTGTTATTCCTTCCAATCCCAATTTGTCTTCATCTAGAGGTTCTAGTTGTTCTAGTGTCTCATCTTCTTCAACTTGACTCATTTAGCTTTCCTTAGTTCGGGGGATAAGTGGGGTATCTACTTCTTGATTTGGATCTAGAGGAAAAACAAGTTCCTCTTCCACCACATCATGTTTTGTTGAGTCCTTTCTCCTTTTGATGACGTGTCCCTAATTTCCTCTGGATCCACTTTTAGCTTTTCCATAGATGGGTTTAAGTTGGGTGGATCTTCCTCGCTAATCAATTGGTGTTCTTCCTTAGCTCCAACCCACCAAGTTGGTTTACATTGGTGCTTCATAACTCGTCTTATCCCTTTTGGGCAATGTGCTACTAAATGACTTATTTCATAACAAGCTCTACAATGGAAAGAAACATGTTCATAATTGAGATTTTGAGCCTAGGAGTAGTTTTCACCTATCAAAATTATTTCTTCTGAAAACCATTTGTTGAATTCCATTTCCACACATTTTTTAGCATATGTTATGGTGCTTTAATTCTTTTTTTCAATACTTATGTAATGGAATCTTCCAAGGGATTTTCCAATGGCTTGAAGAGAGTCTGAACTCCAAAAATGCAAAGGCGGATTTGGAAGTCCACACAGGAGTTGACGATATGGTATTTTCCATTGGATTGAAAGATGGGGTCTAGGGTTTCATACACTATCCAAAATTTCCTTGGAACTAGGATCTTGAGTTTCAAATCAAATCCTTGTCTTTTGTAAGATCAAACTCAAAAATGAAGAACCCCTTTGCACAAGCATAAATAAAAGCATCCTCTTTTATCCCAAGTTTCCAAGACTCTAAAATCCATTTGTGCAGATCAAATAAACAAAAGTCCAAAGATCATTGAAGCGGCACACAAGACCATTAATATTGTAAAAGGATTCTTGGACTACAACATCCTTCACTATAGGAATAGTTAAGGCTAGAGCCTCCTAAACCAAAAGATGATAAGAACATGAGACATTCTTCACAATATCACTAAAATAAGCCATAACCAAATTACCATTAGAGGGGAGAGGGCCATATCTACACCCAATATCCATGTTGGATCTCACAAACTGCCCAATATTAGCTTCCATGCAAGTATTGGATGCACCAGAGGAGGAAGACACAACCAAAACTAAAGGTGTCAATACCATATGAATGTTATATTTGCTAGGGGAGGGAGAACCAATCAGGGGTGAAGAAATCATCGCTACCATCATAAAAAATTTCTTGGAAATGAATCCTGAAGAGAATTGGTTGGCCATGTGAGGTTGGACTACCAAGAAGAGTTGGGGATCGACCTACATGAGCAGGTAGGGTAGAATCCTAGCCATCTCTACCCCACTCTACCATGTGAGATCCACCAAAGCGGGGGGCCAAAGTGTCCTTAGATATATGTATGCATATTGATAATTGACATGATATTGATTTGGTATTTTTTTGGACTAGTGTATGTTGTAAGACACCCAACCCCTTAAGTATTTTTTAAGGGATGGGGTATTAAATTTATGCTTTTCCTCAACCATCTCAAAGCCTCATCTAGAAGATTCCATCGTATTATGCTCGTCGAGAGATTTCCACTGACTATAACCATGCTCAGAACTGAGCTCTGGATTAGAAGTTAGAGTCTCTCCAAAGTTTTCAAACTTTCATTCTTTGAGTTCATCTTTAATTCCACGTGGTTCCCTATCACTCATGTCATTCAACATGGCACTGACGTGGCATATACCACTTGACCCATCTGACTCCCCCATCCATCGGTTCAGATATTTTCTTCTTCATCGAAGTCCTCCAATCAAGATTAGCATATTTCTCTCACACAATCCACTCCGACAAACTCTCTCTGCCTACACACACTCCGACGAATCTAACCTATAGATCCAACGACCCTCGAGGATTGGGAAATCAACGGTTCCAATTACTTTTGAGTTTCCAAGTCGCATGGGGTTTAACGACCCTTCTCATGCTCTAGCTTCACTTAGCTTATGTGGGGCCCTTGGAGATCTATGATTGCGATTGAATCTCACCTGCCACCTTGGTCACTAATGCCACCATGTACCTGTCTCCTAACGTGATATGTGGCTCAATATCCACTTGACACGTGGACCCATCACGATGCACCACGTCACTATGGGGTACAAAGGCTCGCTTGACTAGAGATTGACACTAGTCCATTTCTTATAAACTAATTAAGTTACTTAATCAATATTTTCTTAAAATACTACTCCTCAATATTCAATTATTTAATCCTCATTAGGGATAATTAGTCTTCATTAATTAAATACCCCCCATAAATACATTTTTACTTAGCCTAATATATTGGCCTGGTAATTAATGAGGATTTACACTCTCTCTTTTCCTAGGAAATGGTTTAGTGCTAATTTAAATATATAGGTTATAAACACATTATAATGCAATTAATTAATTACATCATAATATAATTAATTGCATTCTAAAACACCCAAATTATTTTATAATGTACTTAGCTCCTGTAGCATCCTCCTCGTTACGACAACAACTCTGATAACAGGTGCAAAAAAAAAAATTGTTTAAGGTGTGTGCACGCGTGTAAAAAGGAAACAGACACACTCGACTCTACGTCGCCACCCGACGAATAACAAGACACAACCACGATGATCACAACAAGAAGACATAAGGCGCACAACAAGTAACTGCAAGCATTAAACGACCATAGACATAAGGCGCACAATAAGTAACTGCAAGCATTAAACGACCATTAACATAAGACGCACAACAAGTAACTGCAAGCATTAAACGACATATTTTGTTATGTACAGTACGAACACAGATGGAAGAATCCATAGTAGTAGATTTTACTATTTCTACACAGGAAAGCAGGGCGTTTAATCTTAGTTCTCTGCTCCAGAGAGAGAGAAGGTCAGATAGGCTCCTGGCCGACTGCTCAGGCAGAAACTAGTAATCTCTGTCAAGAGGTCGCAGTGGTGGGAACTCTGCCTTTAAAGAGCCCGAGACTACTGATACGACCTTAGAGGTGTGTCGCAAGAGTGGAAACCCTACCTTTAAAGGGCCCGAGACTCTTGATACAGCACTGGATTCTTTACACAGAAAATAATCACACACACAGACTTATATACAGAGCGACTAGCTTTATCAGATCGAAGAGTCTGATATCATACAACTGTGAGTTTGGACAATTCCAATTATAGTACTAACCCTGAAATTAATTAACAATCTCAATACATCCTATATGTTACATATAC
>JASDQU010099766.1:300257-317416 GCA_032191745.1 Picea mariana | reverse complement strand
AAATAGTACGATTATATCCATGTGAATATATGTATTGATGTTGTATATGGTAGAAACCACTTGATTATCGGTCATTTAATGTATATCGTTAAGAAGAATGAGGGAAATCACCAATGATGACAATGACTCCAAATGTACCCTAGTACATTCCAGCGAATGTGAATAAATGAGTTGAATTTGAACATCCATGGAATCATTCGATCAGAGGCCATTGGTGTAAACCTATTGTCGAAGGTGAGGAAACCTACCATTGAGGCATGCAAGTTCCAAGGTACTAACTGATTTCTAAGTCTAATTCTTGGATAATGTGTTGAATTCGACAGGAACAAACTCGTTGAAGGACGACCATGACGTGTCCCCCATCATCGACATGAAATAAACACTGGAAAGTGATGCAATATGGTGAATGAATGAGTATGGACTGACATGAGGATGAAAACTGGTAATACTGCATAATGGTTAGTTTGAGGTGAAACTTCCCTTGAACATTGTGAGGCACAATAAGTGACTTGGTAGCATAAACTCAATGATTACCAGGAACATAATGTGATGATAATAAAATCACTCTTCAATTGGAACAAAAGATATAATGACACATAGAATTGGTATGAATTAGAGACAAGAAAATTACCCAATTATAAGACAAGATGCAAATAGGTTCCATGCTCAAGGGAGACAACAAACAACAGCCATAATTCTTTCCAAAACTTGACCCACTTCCCTCAGATTTCTCCCTCACCTTGATTGGAAAGTACCTCTTTGTTTTTTAACGACCTTGAGGAGGATAACAGATGCTCGGTATAGTTAATCTTAGATGAGTCCCTCATCACATGTTTAATGAACCTGAAGAATGAGGGGTTTGATCTCGTATGGGTCCTTTGATGCATACTTTTATGAGCTCAACGAGGGAAATCTTTGTGATCGTTTCATGTTTGGATATTTTGAAAAGATCTTAAAGATGACTCCAACGGTGTTCTTTTTTGTAAATTAGTCCCTCAAGCCCAAAAATGTATAAAACAATACAAGGGAGAACTCTTCTGTCCAAGGTTGACTAGAGTGTTCCTTTTTTGTAATCAGTCCATCCAATCCGAAAAAGGGTTAAATTTATGCCGAATAGATTCCCTTTCAATCATTTTAATGAGGGTGAAAAGAAACAATCTCATTCGAAAATATTTCCATGTTTAGGGATTCTAAAAAGATCTTAAAGGAGACTTCAAAGAGTTCCTTTTTTCATATAGTTTTTACAAGCCTAAAAAATTGAAAAAAATATGCTTGATTGTACTCCAGAGAGTTCATTTTTCATATAGTTTTTACTAGCCCGAAAAAGTGATAAAAATATGTTTGTTTGTTTGCTTCATTTTTTATCAAGCTTGACACGGAAAGAGAACCATGCTCAGGGTAGGTTTCAGTTTTACACAAGCTTGAAACATAGAAAAACTATGCTTGGGGTAGGTTTCATTTTTAAACGAGCTTGAAACAAAGAAAAAAAATGTGCTCAGGGTAGGTTTCATTTTTACAGAAGCTTGAAACAGAGAAAAACTATGCTTGGGGTAGGTTTCATTTTTACCCAAGATTGAAATAGAGAAACTCTATGCTTGGGGTTTCTATTTCATTTTTACACGATCTTGAAATACAAAGTGAAATTGTTCTCGGAGTGATACCCATTAGTAGGTTTTCTTCCCAACATGATGTCTAGAGGATGGTACTTTCCCCCCAACATAATCAATAGAGGCTAGCGGCTTAACTCCAGCATGATTACAAAAGGTTGGAGACATGCCCCCCAAGATTTGTTTCATCTACCGACTCTTCTTCTAAACCTGATTAGACACCTAGCTACTAATAGAAATAGGTTCACCATAGGGGTAGGAATAAACAGGATCAACTGATAAAGGTGGAAGAAATGAAGGTTCAATTATGAAATCTAGTTGTGTGCTTCATTTAATTGTTTAACTATCTTGACATGGATAATTAACCATGCTCATGGGTATCTGTTTCATTTTTAATGAGCTTGATATAGAAAGGGAACTATGCTCATGACCATATGTTTCATTTTTAACTGAGCTTAACATAGGAAAGGAACAGTGCTCATAATCCTTTGTTTCATTTTTTAACAAGCCTAACACAGAAATGAGAACTTTGCTCAAAATCATTTGTTTCTTTTTTTAACAAGATTGACACAGAAATAGGAACTTTGCTTGAAATCCTCTGTTTCATTTTTTAACGATATTGACAAAGAAATGGGAAATTTTCTCAAAATCCTCTATTTAATTTTTTAATGAGCTTGACACACAAACAAGAAATTTTCTTGATACCCTTGACCATGGCTTCCAATAGGTCTTCATCAGATGGAAACACAACACTCTAGAAGGAATACATCTCCAGGAACTCAGTAAGGATAACAAGGGGAAGATCAGGCTCCAAATACTGTTAGGTACCTAACCTACCTAACCCCTGAAGTGGGTAGAATAATATATTTCCATGTAATAAATATCAATATTCATAAGGCCTAGGAATAAGGAGGAATAAGTCAATTTTAAGAATACCTAATTCGAAGCTTTCGCTTCTATAAGGATCTTCCTCTAGATTGTTCTTTTGGATAGATAGATTTAGTATAAATAAGAGTAGAGGGTATGAGAAGTTTTGTCTTGGAAAATTATTGTAATAGAGCTTTGCTCTGCTGGAGGTTGCCCCATCAAAGAGGCAAGTGAACATTGTTTCCTATCAATAAAGGTATAATTATGGTGTTGTGGTTCCATATAATTTGTTGTTTTGATGTTATCTTTGCAATATTTCAATATTTTGTTACTATATTAGTGTTATTCTCAAAATTATTTTTCTATTATGCTAATATAATATATTAGGTAGCTTACAAGTGGTATCAGAGCACTTTCATCGGCATAAATTGTGGGTTAATTTTTTTTTCAGGGTAGAGATGTATTCTGGTGTCTTAGAGCTACAAATATTTGTCATTATGGGCATAAACCTGCGGTCAGGGATTCATACAAGAATGAAATACAAGGTATACTTAAGCACACATCTTTTGGCCACCCGTGTAACCCCTGTTGGTACCCCTTCGAGTGGTAGTGCATCAGACAACACTTGTATACATATCGACCTATATCTCCTGAAGCCCTCCATAGATAAATCAATCAGCCACCTGACTGCTATAGTGCCACCAAGAACAACACCCGGAAAGATACTCTCTAGTACCTGGGTAGTCGGGTAGTATGTCTAAGGGCACGATCTAGCCTCCTTAGTTGGTGCCCTTAGATATTGGGTCAAGTACTATTGTTGAACCCTACATGTATATCAGAGAGATATAGCATAGGGAAAACCCTTGACTGTAGAACCCTAGAATACCCTAACCCTTGGGACAAAAATAAAAATAGAACAAAGAATATCTATTGCCGTACAACTGTGCCTCTTCGATTTGGGTTGCGAAATTACTACACATTTCTTCCTGTTAATAATTTGGGCATTTCATCACTACAATATTCTTCAGATAGGAGTATAAATCCACAGGAGAAAAACAAAATATGAGCATAGTGGTCCCGTCGACACACTTATTTGGGACCTATTCCATTGGACTCCCCTTTTCTCCCTGATCATAGTCATACCTTTCATTTTTAACATTTTTTTCCAGTGGACCCAAGCCCCTCTCAGCTTCCCCAATTTTCCACCTATTCCATTATATTTCCCTTCTTTCCCTGATCGTCATGGTACCTATCACTTATAAGTCATTTTTGTTGTCCCACCCACCCATTTTTCCTTACCCGCACTTCCCCTCTCCAAATGGCCACCATTCGCAACCAAGCCCTACAGGCTTTCATCAATCAAGCGGCCTCTAAAATTGCCTCTACCAATTTCCGCCTTGCACAACTAGAAACCCACGTTGAGCACAAATTTGACACCATGGATTCCAAATTCATGAACCAATTTAACACCCTCTAGTCTGTTGTCAACCAATTGTTGAACCTCTCTTTGGGTCCTTCCTCCTCGTACCAACCCGATGTTGTTGAATCCTCTCATTCTCTGCATTTTCAATCCAATTCCTTTCAATGTGAACCATGTATTCCTCGTGAGCTCAATAAATTTGATGAATCCAATCCTACGGTTGGGTCACCCAAATGGGGCATTATTTTTCTCTACATGGTATTACTAATGAATTGGCCAAACTTCACTATGTTGTCCTCTATCTAGATCCTAAATTATGGAAATGGTGGTAATGGCGTAAAAATTATCGTCAAGGGTATATTTCCTGGACCCAATTTGTTGCTGATATCTATGATCGCTTTGACACTGATACCCACTATCTCGGTCGTTTGACCAAGTTGAAGTAGTCAGGCACAATGGAACACTTTATATCTTCTTTTGAGCATTTAGCATTTCGAATCAAGTACATGTCAGGTGATTTCTTCCATGAATGTTTTATCAATGGCCTAAAGGATGAAATCTAATCCTGGGTTCTCATGGCCCTCCCTCAAACTTGGTTGGAAGCTACTAAACATGCTAAAGAAGCCCAATAAGTTTTTTTTCCCCAGAGAAAAAAAACCTCTTTTGTTCTTTGTCCTCTCCCCACTAATCCTAACCCCCTCGTCACTACCCTCAAGGTCCAAAAATCAACTAGGGCTGAAATGGATGAAAACCAATTGAAGGGTCTTTTCTATAATTGTGATGAAAAATATTTTCCAGGGAACAAGTGTAAGGAACAAAATATTTTTATGGCCATTTCCGAAGATGTTCCTAAAGAATATGTGATAGTTCCAATTGTTGAAGAGCTCTCCCTTCTTGATGCTACCTTAGAGCCCACTGACCCACCTGAGGTTGAACCACTCATTTCCCTGCATGCTCTCACTGGTTTCCTTACTCCCCAAACCCTCAAGCTCATTGGCTATATCAAGAGTAAGAATGTCATCATCTTGGTTGATAATGGTAGCACCCACAATTTTATCCATCGTTGCATTGCCCAAGCAATCGATTGATATATCTATGATGTTAATAAATTTCAAATCATGATAGCCAATGGTGGGTCCATGAAATTTGGTGGGCTTTGTGAAAATGTATGTCTTCAAATTAGACATTACCACCTAAAATATCATATGTTTTCCATCGAAATGGGTGGGTGTGACATTGTGCTAGGTGTTGAATGGTTACACACTTTGGGTCCCATTCTTATGTATTTCAAGGAATTAACCATGCAATTCCAACATGAGGGAAAAAGGTATCACTTCCAAGGTCTTGTAGTTTGTTTTCCTGAGATCATCACTTCCCATCGCATGGAAAAACTCCTCAAGAAAGGCCACTCTGGTATTATTGCTCAACTCCATTCTATTCATGCAGTTGAGACACCCTTTGTGCATCCTGACCTCCAAGCTATTCTATCCAAACACCAAGTTGTTTTTTCCACTCCTCAGGGACTTCCACCTTCTCAAGGTGTTCATGATCATTCCATACCCCTTGTTCCTGGAAATCTTCCTCCCAATGTTCGCCCTTATCGTCACCCATTTTCCAAAAAGAATGAAATTGAGAAAATCATGCAGAAATTGCTCCAAGAGGGTGTTATCCGCCCCAGTACTAGCCCTTATTCTTCTCCCATGGTCATGGTACTTAAGGAAGAAGGTACTTGGTGCATGTTTCCCGACTTTCATGCCCTCAATAAACTAACCATCAATGAAAAGTTCCCCATTCCTTTCATTGATGATCTCTTGGATGAGTTGAGTGGTGCTTAGTATTTCACCAAACTTGATCTACGTTTTGATTATCACCATATCTGTATGCAAGACGCTGACATCCCCAAGACTTCTTTTCAAACTCATGAGAGTCACTATGAGTTCTTGTTCACGCCATTTGGCCTATGTAATTCCGCCTCCACTTTCCAAAGCCTCATGAATCATGTCTTCCATCCTTTTCTCCATCATTTTGTCTTAGTTTTCTTTGATGATATTCTCATCTATAGTAAAACTTATCAATCCCATCTTGCCCATGTGGATCAAGTTCTTCATCTACTCTCTTAGCATCAAATTTTCCTCAAACACTCTAAATGTGCCTTTGGCACCTCAGAAGTTGAGTACTTGGGTCATATTTTTGGCAAGGTTGGTGTCCGGGTGGATCCTAAGAATATTGAAGCCATGCAAGATTGGATTTGCCCCAAGACTATCAAAATATTGCGTGGTTTTTTGGGTTTAACAGGATAATATTGTAACTTTTCTCATAATTATGGAAATATTGCAGTGCCTCTCACTTCTCTACTTAAAAATAATTCTTTCACTTGGACTCCCGCAACTTATTAGGCCTTTCAAGCATTGAAGGAGGATATGTGCACTACTTTGGTCTTGGCCCTTCCTGATTTCACAAATACCTTTGTCCTGAAATGTGATGCCTCCAATAGAGGAATTGGAGAATTCCTTATGCAAGAGGACAAACCTTTGGCCTTTACCAACAAACAATTGTCAGACTGCCATTTGGGCCAATCACTCTATGAAAATAAAATGTTGGTTATTTTGCATGCAGTCAATCTCTGGCGCCATTATCTCTTGGGAAAAATCTTCCAAATTAAGGACCATCAAATCCTCAGGTATTTTCTGGAGCAACGACCTTCCTCTCCAAAGAAACAAAAATGGGTAACTAGGACCTTTGGATATGATTATGAGATCATTTAAACGAAAGACAAAGAAAATGTGGTTGCTAACTCTCTTTCTCAAAAATATGAAGATGAAGGGTCCCTTTTCTCCGTATCCTTCATTGTCCCAGATTGGCTCCAAGCTATTTTCTAGGAATGGCTACAAGATCCTAAAATTTCACACCTGATCCAACAGTTGCAAGACAATTCTCCAGTTTCCCCAAGGTACTCTTGGCACAATGATGAGCTTCGCTACAAAGGTTGTTTGTATTTAAGTAAACAATCACAACATAAATCCATGGTGCTTTCTGAGCTTCATGATACTCCCATAGCTGGGCACTCTAGGTTTACCAAAACCTATGACAACGCCAAACGTTCTTTTTTCTGGGATGGTATGAAAAAGGAAGTTATCACTTTCGTGGCCGAATGTGATGTTTTTCAACGTAACAAGGGATAAACAATCAAAGCCCCTGGCACACTTCAACCACTTCCGATTCCACCTACTTTTTGGAAAGACATCTCTATGTATTTCATTGTTGGGATACCTAAATCAGGCAATAAGTAAGTCATCATGGTGTTAGTTTATCGTCTTTCCAAGTATGCTCATTTCAATTCTGTACAACATTCATTTATTGCATCCACCGTGGTTCAACTTTTCATGGATCATGTCTTCAAGCTTCGTAGTATGCCTCATTCTATTGTTTCTGATTGAGACCCCACTTTCACCAGCAATTTTTGGCAAGAACTGTTCTGGCTACATGGCACCCAATTGCATCTCAACATAGCCTATCATCCCCAGATTGATGGTCAAACTAAAGTTGTCAACAATTATTTGGAGACTTATTTGAGGTCTTTTTCCTCTAAAAGGTAAAATCAATGGGCACAATGGTTACCATTAGCTAAATGGTGGTACAACACTTCTTACCATACAGCTACTCGCATGACTCCTTTTGAAAAAGTATATGGACAAAAGCCACCTTTTGTTCTCTCCTACATGCAAGGTGTCTCAAAGGTTCAGGTGGTTGACCAAATGCTTACAATTTGAGAAGCTATTCTCTGTACCCTAAAAGAGAATTTGGTTATGGCTCAGAATGACATGAAACAACAAGCTGATCAAGGTCGCTCAGAATGTCATCTTTTTGAAGACGACTAGGTATTTATTCGCCTACAACCTTATAAACATACTTCACTCAAAGTTGAACATTATCAGAAACCGGGGCCCAAATTGTATGGTCCTTATACCATTCTCAAGCATGTGGGACAAGTTTTTCATGTCTCCTACTTAAAGAAGGTGATTGGAACTAAGTGCCAAACTCAAACCAACATTCCTGAATTAGATGAAGAAGGATCCATCTGGTTACAGCCATAAGCCATTTTGAACCAACATGAGTGACATATTCGTTAGTGCACCATCAAGGAAGTGTTAGTTTAGTGGAAATATACAACTACAGTTGATGCCACCTGAGAGCCAGCTAGCACTCTGCAACAATTTCCTCATCTCAACCCATGAGGATGAGGTTGATTTTAAGGGGGATGGCATGTTAGGGACCTAACCTACCTAACCCCTCAAGTGGGTAGAATAATATATTTCCATGTAATAAAGTTCAATATTAATAAGGCCTAGCAATAAGGAGGAATACGTTGATTGTAAGAAGACTTAATAGAAGTTTTCACTTATAGAAGGATCCTCCTCTAGATTGTTATTTTGGATAGATAGATTTAGTATAAATAAGAGTATAGGGCATGAGAAGTTTTGTCTTGGAAAATTATTGTAATAGAGATCTTCTCTGTTGGAGGTTTCCCCCTCGAAGAGGCAAGTGAACACTGTTTCTTATCAATAAAGGTATAATTCTTGTGTTGTGGTTCCATATAATTTTTTGTTCTGTTGTTATCTCTGCAATATTTCAGTATTTTGTTGCTATCTCAGTGTTATTATCGACATTATTTCTCTATTATGCTAATATAATAGATTTGGTACCTTACAAATACCCTATTTATTGGTTCACCATTTCAACTACCATATCTAATTCTAAAGAAGGAGAGTATACATAGAGAGGCTCCTTCTCATTCAGAGTTGAATTCATGGGACATGATGACACATAATTAACTTGTTGTGGGTGGGATACCACTTGCATATAAGGAACATTAAGGGGAGTCATATTTTTAGTAGTTATATGAGGACCAACAAATAAAAAATGGTCAATGGTCACAATGTTTCCATTATGAGGGAAATGCATCACTCGAAATAGTGTGGACACAAAAGATTTCATAGTGTAAACATAATCCCACCCAAGGAGAAAATTAAATTCCAAGGGGACATGGATTATCATAACATAAATACATAGATTTTTCCCTCCTAAGGTGATGGGAAATTGAAAAAGGATCCCTAAAGGCTCTCTAGGTATTTTGTTAAAATCCCATAGATGATGGGGCACTGACACATTTTAAGGGGAACCCATATCTTTCTAAGTAGTTGAGGATATAATGTTGATAGAAGTTCCTTCATCAACAATAGTGCTCTGTATCATGATATTGTCGCAAACCAACATGATAATTTGGAAAGGTAGGTAGGAAGGAAGGCGAGGCTTTGTCAGACTATTCCAATCAAAGGAATTGACCTCAATATTTGGAGGGGGTTCCATTGAAATCGGTGAAATGCCCCCTTGGTCAACGGTATCTGAATTGACAAGAAAAACCTGAGCGATATCCACTTCACTCTACAATGGAAGAGTGGGATTGATCAAGGATTGGTTTGGAATGACCACTTTATTAATTTCACTCTCTAAAGGGAGAGCATGATTGATCGAGGATGGAATCAGACTGACCAATTCATCAACCAATGGTTGGTTCGGAGAAGGTTCATGGGAAGACGTTGGAGATTGTTGTTGGGAAACAATAATGTCTTCCAACAATTTCAAAGCTTCATCCATACAAGGGTTTAGGTAAGTGCGATGCATTTCCCCAGATAACTAGCAAGGAATATTGACTTGACCCTTTTTTCCACCAGCCTGATCATTACTATTTAATGTGTTTTCACCAGCATGACCTGCAACGTCTAGAAACATGGGTTGTTGAGAACCCTAAGACCACACTTCTAAAACCTTGGGAATACCAGGGAAATTTTTAATAAGGTGGTAACCCTTACAAATCTTGCATGGGAAGTTTGGCTTACGACATGTATTGGTAGACTTGTCAATATCATCAACACTCCTAACATGATTATTAGTGGTTGGTTCATTGTCCCCTTGCTTATTTTTCTTCTTCTTTCTCTTCCTTCTCTTATTCTTCTTAGCCTCCTGGTTACTAGTATTAATACTTTCACCAGGCGAAGAAGAAGAAAGGGAAGAAGATGCAATGAGCGAAGAAGGAAAAGGGTCAACGTGAGGTTGATGTTCTTGGGGTGGAGATTTCATTCAAAACACCACGAAAATTCGAGATCACCGCAGTGGAAAACAACCATACTGGTAATCCTATAGTGAATCTAGGAAGACTCGATGTGGCAATGTGAGGAGGACCAACATTTCCAAAAGAAGAAAAAACAAAAGGTTCCCTGTGAAAATGGATTCCTTGGTTGGTAGTCCCAGGAAATGTTGCGATAGACACAAACTTAAACTAAGGTCCCTAACTCAAATAACACACACTACAAGAGTCCAAATAATATAAAAGTATGAAAAATATCCCCTGTTACAGGAGAAAAAGGAAGGATATTTCAAAGATGGGAGATGAGGCCGTAAACAAATATATGAGAAACAATTACCCTGGACTCCACATAACAATTCTTCTCAGTGCAAGAAACCCTCACTTTGTGGGGTCACCCACCAAGGGTAATGAAAGCTTGATACGATGTTTTCCCTAGATACCATGATAAACCCCCCACAGTCACTTCTGTAGATACCTAGGAAAGGTTACTAGGGTTACCGACTGGCAGTTGACCTTCGTGGGGGTACAATCGACAGTTGGGACCAAACGTATGGGAATTATAACAAAAATTAAATCTCTTCCAGAGGACTGAAAACAAGTGGAACAATAATACTTAGGAGGACCTCAAACGAATTTGAGATTCATGAAGTACAAAGATCAAATGAACCAGTAACACTCAAGAAAAACTCCCAATATACACTCTTTTCGCTACAATTAGTCAATATTTGGATGGGTAATATTTTCTTCTCTTCCTCACATGACCTCATGTTTATCCCCTATGTTAGAGGGGGTTCCTAGCTATGCCTATAAAACAACTATATTTTTCCACTCTCTAGTGTTCTACAGTCTTGTTTCAGTGGCCTTGGAGAATTTAGTCTCCAAGCTGTTATCACTCAATATTTTCCTTGGGTTGTATCAAGGAAAACCCAAGGTAACCATTTCAACCACTTTGGACTGTATTCTGGACTTATACAATCAGGGAGGACTCTCTCAATAGACAAAATGATTTCCCACTCAAAAGATATTCAATAATAACACTCAAAAGATCAGATTTCTGATAAGAACAAGTTTTTTTTTATAAGGGTTGGTGGTTTGACAAGCAAAGAGAAGTATCCTTTGGAAATGGAGTCAAAACTTGAATCTTGATGAATTGTAGATAATAACTGGAAAATTATTTTCTATCAATCTCAAGGAAAGGTAATAATTAGTTTAAGAGAATAAGATAATGAGATGACAACTTGAAAAATAGAAAAAACCCACTACAGTAAGAGCACCTATCTATGGATGAATTCTTATTACATCTTTAGAAGAAAACATAGAAGGGAACTACTTAGACAAAGCACCATAACCAGATGAATTCTGAACCAATAATTCACAGACACATAACATGTATACACTTAATGAAAAAGGAACATCAGAGATGAATTCCCTTAACAAAATGCAGAGCATACTAGTAGACAATACAATCTTGAATAGCTAGTAGACAATACAATCTTGAATATGTAATACAAGAACACATAATGAACCAAAATGCTATAATGAATCTCAAAGGAAGACAAGAGTAGCGTCTGTATTGATCTTGCAAAAAGATAAACAAGCTCCAATACAATACATAAGTCTCCTTCTCAAAAGGGTCGAACACCTCTTCAGAGTTTTACATACAAATATATAAGCCACTTACACTAGCTCCAGAATTCGAGCCTTCTAGGTGCTTTCTAAAAATAGTAATTGTTACAAAAGGTAACGACTCATGCAAACAACTCTCTAATTTCTACGATGTGGCTAGAAAACAATGACAAGTGTACAACTGCTCCTTGAAACCTTGGGATTGATCTTCTTACTCTTCCACCTACAAAATTGGACATGGATCTTAGTAACTTCCTCCTAGAAATTGGTATCATTTAACAAATTTGTTTAGACTCGAAATGTTGGAGCTATTTGCAAAGAGCTCGAAACTGCCACTTGTCTTCCATCTGCTGGTTCACTGCCTAGTAAATAGAGATACTCTGCCACCTGTAAGTTCACTTTCTCCTTAATCAAATGTTACCTTTGGATATGAACTATGAGTAATAATTTGGATTCCTTGTAATCTTGGAGAATATTGCCACTTGTACATTTGATGCTTAATTGTCTAGAACTGTTCGGTGATTTTGTGCTCAAAATATGGAAAGTTCAGATGTTCTTCAAGCCTAAAATATGATCTAATTTTTTTTGAGGAAATTCTTTCCTCATTGGTAAATTCTTTAGGCACATCGGTAATATCAGGACTTAAATGAGGTCTTGCAAAATGGAACCTTAATTTGTATTCAGATTCACCACCAGGAAAATCTCCCTTAAATCCCTTCTGACTTTTAGCATTTTACTCGAATTTTCAACATTAAAATAATGTTTGATAACCTATGATTCTTAGGTTCGATGCTCGGGCTTCTTAAATCTTCATTCTATTTATACGAAAACAGGGACTCTGCAAATCTGAGCTCTATCTTTATGTAATCAATCAACCGACGGTGAACGTTTTTGGACATTTGGAAAACAACGCTTAGTCCCAACTTAGAGTGTGGTTGGGAATTCGAGTAAAAACATGCTCCTTCTGCTCAAATACTTAGCACTTACCAGATGGACCTTCTGAAATGTAATTAGCCAAATATTTTCGACCAATCACTATTATAAAGAGGTATATCTGTCTCTATTTCGAATTCACGATTTTTGTTACACATTTAATATTAAACACACCAAGTTATCTTAACATATGGACATTCTAGGTATATGACATTGATTTAAATCCATTGTTATACAATCATTTTTGAACTTCATCTCCTGGTGGCACTTCCCCAAACTTTATTCCAGCAAAATGTATCGGTCTTTCAAATATGAGCCACCTCCTTGCTTCTTGAATATCAACAACCAATGAAAACCTTGTCCATGTCATTTTATTAGAATGAAATAAGGGAGAAACTCTAGAAGTTTTTGTGCCATTTGAGGAGGAAAATGGAGGTGAATGTGGCAGAACTTGTGTGACATCCTCCTCGTTACGACAACAACTCTGATAACAGGTGCAATTTTTTTTTTTGTTTAAGGTGTGTGCGCGCGTTTAAAAAGGAAACAGACACCTTGACTCTATGTCGCCACCCGACGACTAACAAGACACAGTCATGATGTTCACAACAAGAAGACATAAGGCGCACAACAAGTAACTGCAAGCATTAAACGACCATAGACATAAGGCGCACAACAAGTAACTGCAAGCATTAAACGACATATTGTGTTATGTACAGTACGAACACAGATGGAAGAATCCATAGTAGTAGATTTTACTATTTCTACACAGGAAAGCAGGGCATTTAATCTTAGTTCTCTGCTCCAGAGAGAGAGAAGGTCAGATAGGCTCCTGGCCGACTGCTCAGGCAGAAACTAGTAATCTCTGTCAGGAGGTCGCAGTGGTGGGAACTCTGCCTTTAAAGAGCCCGAGACTACTGATACGACCTTAGAGGTGTGTCGCAAGAGTGGAAACCCTGCCTTCAAAGGGCCCGAGACTCTTGATATGACACTGGATTCTTTACACAAGAATAATCACACACACAGACTTATATACAAAGTGACTAGCTTTATCAAATCGAAGAGTCTGATATCATACAACTGTGAGTTTGGACAATTCCAAGTATAGTAATAACCCTGAAATTAATTAACAATCTCAATACATCCTATATGTTACATATACCATAAAATTACAATAACATTATCTTAACAACCTCACATCTTATGTTATAATAAACTTGCAACTAAAACATCAATCACCAATTACATTACTCCTTGTATGCTACCAATGCAATGAAGTTACAATAACTTTACCATAAAATAAATCAACATTACATTTATATTACCATAACCTTGCCAATGAATTAATACTAAAAAGAAATCATTACCGTAACATTTAACATGAAGCATTACATTACATGATTCTTCCATTGCGTGCAAGTCTCATTCATCAGGCAACATGTCATTCAATTCTTAAATAATCATGGGCACAAGAATAAGTAAGTTTAAGCCATCATTAGAAATAACTTTATAAAAACTAAATATCTAGATCCACCATCTACTACATAAATCCTCAATGCATAAAACTAAATCTATGTCAATCATTCACTACATACTAACCACTACTCAAGTAGCGATAACTAAAACCAACGGTATTGCATCCATAAGGCCATAAGGTGCCATCTAAAACAACACTAAATATACATCAATAAGCCAGTCGAAACTTCGCCAAGGTTAACAAGTAAGTAACATCAACAAATTTCCACTGACCCCACTAGATATACTCTAGCATGCAAAGTTTTTTTTTTTTCACATCTATCAAATTTGTATTTCTGGAATGACAAATAATTTGCAGTGCCCAATTTAGTTTTCATAATACTATAAATCATACGACGAACAAGGGAATTCAAATCTAAATTCAACTAACAGACAACAATCATAACGATTTCAACTTGGATTAGTCGAAATTTGATAGTGGATCATAAGAATTTAAATATTTAAATAAAACAATGCATTTTGTTGTGACTACTTTTGCAATGATTAAATAATACAAATCCAAATGGTATAATAGTTTGGATGAGACTCATCAAAGTCAACTCCGGATTTTCCAAACTTCATTGACGGTAGATTTTAAATATCATACGAAAATCTAAACTTAAGAATTGACAAAATTGACAGCAAACAATGAATAACAGAAAACAGGGTCTCTACATTTTGATTAGCAACAAATCATAGCAAATTATGATATCCGACTTTGCAAAAATATAAGGCAACGGATAAGTAAACTTCTGATCTCTAAATTTATACATAAATTTGGCAGCGAACACTTGAATTTTCTAAATTCGGGGTTGTAATTTAAAATGGCAGCCAACAATTAAATTCTAAATTTCTGCTTGGAAAATGAAATTGCTCTTAACAATAAAGTCGATTGCCCATTATGCCAAAATTGAATTCTCAGATCTAATTTACAAAAACGAAATGCCCATACATCTAATGCCATAATGAATTCTCAAATCAAATTTTACAAAAACGAAATTGCCCATACCACTATTGCTAGAAACAATGTACAGGAACAATTTCCAAAAAAAATTGCTAGAACAGATTGCCAGAAGGAAAACAAAAATATTAAAGGGCATACAATCACTCCAACTTACACATGGAAGCCAACGGATAATGTGACAAAGCACCCAGTCATACAAAAATGCCCACAGTCATATAAAAATGCCCACATTAATTAAAAATGCCCACTGTAATACATAAACGCCCACAGTGATATAAAATGGCCACGATAATATATATAATGCCCACAGTCATATAAAAACGCCCCCATGTATATAAAAACGACCACTGTAGAGTATAAACGCCCACAGTGAAATAAAATGCCCACGGTAATATATAAAATGTCCACAGTCATATAAAAACACCCCCATGTATATAAAAACGCCCACTATAGAGTATAAACGCCCACAGTGAAATAAAATGCCCAAAGTAATATATAAAATGCCCAGAGTCATATAAAAATGCCCCCATGTATATAAAAAAACCCACTGTAGAGTATAAACACCCACAGTGAAATAAAATGCCCACGGTAATATATAAAATGCCCACAGTCATATAAAAATGCTCCCACGTATATAAAAACGCCCACTGTAGAGTATAAACGCCCACAGTGAATTAAAATGCCCACGGTAATATATAAAATGCCCACAATCATATAAAAAAGCCCCCATTTATATAAAAACGCCCATAGAATTTATAACACCCACCGTCATGTAAAAACGCCCACGGCAAAGGTAAAAACGCTGACAACAAACGCAAGGCACAGCGGGAGAACGCACAGATCCAAGGAAGGTCGACAATGCCGAGATCATAAAATTATTTTATCTAATACCGACATGCAACAACATAGTAAAAAGTAATATTTTTATAACTGTCCCACAATTACAATCACCGAGGAGCAGGGCAAGAAACCAATTAATCCAACAAGAACCCAAGCCGTTTGAGGTTAAGTATTTTTCATCTCAGAATGCCAATACAAAAATGCTGATAACAATAAGAGAGGGCTAAGGTCCTAATACCTTCTATCATGCAAATGAAAAACATACCGTTGCCTTAACTCCCGCTTCAAATGATGACCACGCACTCCGTGCCGCTCCTACTCCACGCCGCTCCCGCTCGCCGACCGTAGAGACTACACTGGTACCTCCCAACCAATCGCTAGGGGTACTCTACTTCCCCCTTAGCCCCCCGAGCTGCAAAGGGGCCACACACAATCCAGATGGTCCGTCTAGCTTCCAAGCTCACCTCGCAAGGCCGAGCTACCACTCCTATCCAAGCTGGAAAATCCCAACTCTCCACAAGTAATTAGTCAAGTCACAATTTTGACAACATAACGTTACGCTAACAGCCGATCCATTTCTTCCTCATCTTCCCTTTCTTTTATAGAGTTTTTCCAACCTCCAACTTTCCTTAAATCACATTTTAATTAAGTTTTAATAAAAATATTCTAAATATTCTTCTTCGCACAAGTGTCGTCCATCCCCCTCTTTCCTCAAATAATTATTTTCTTTAAATTATTAAATTACTCATTTCCCTCACCCACCTAGAGTTGCTCCTAAATTTCCTCCTAGGTGTTCCTAGATCCCCTTACATGTTTTAAATAATTTCCCTAAAACTGAAGTTGCTAAATTAACTCAAATTAGAAGGTTCTTAATTGCAGATTCCTTACTATGTTGACCTCGCTTTTTACCATAAGTTCCCAACTTTCCTTTATTATGTTTCCTCCAATCCTTAGTTTCCTAATTTTTACTATCCCCTTCTTTCCCCTTTTTATTAGAGCCAAAATGACAGCTGCGCTATTTCCTCTTTTCCCTTTATTATTAATTTAAAATCTTTTTATACTTCCACAATTTAAATAATTTGTTTCTTCTTTACAATTTAAAACCACAGATTTTTAATTAAATTATTACTCTCTTCATTTTACCCCAAAAATTTATGAAGACTAAAACTATTACCTAAGGGTTTTTTTTGTTTAAATTTTTATTTTTATTTTTATAGGGTCTGTTCTTAAGGTTAGACAAAATTT
>JASDQU010099766.1:239814-275109 GCA_032191745.1 Picea mariana | reverse complement strand
AAAACCTAACCCTAGGAGATGAAGCGCCAAAAGTCATGTGGGCCCCGTTTGGGTAAGTTGGTGCATCAACTTCCCGGGGTCGTAACTTTTGCATACGATCTCCGTTTTAGGCGTGTGATAGCTCGTTGGAAAGGTATCATCGAGGAGATTCATTTTGGGGCCTCAATCATGCCTTAGGCTATCATTGAGAACCTTTATCTTGAAAAAACTTCATTTAGGCCCTCAAAATGGCCCCGGAAGTGAAAACCTGCTAAAAATAGTAAATTGCCAAAATGGCCAGAAAACTGTTTTGAGCCATTTGGAAAAGGTGGGTGGCCTCCGATATCCACCTGGATCACCCCTGGAGTCAACACTCCACCAGGTGAAATTGTGGGAGACTAAGGGCTCTAAGGAATAAGGCCCCCGCCTTATTGCGCGCCCCTTAGAATCATCGTGAGTGACTGTCACAGTCTGCCCTCACGGCATCGTGGATCCTCTCGAACTAGATAATCGTTACCCTACAGTTCGAGCCACGGTGGGAGTGCTAGTAGAATATGGCAGGGTTTCTGTCCACACCTCTCTGGAAATCATGTGTGGCCCCTTTACTCCATATGTGAGTCTGGTCGGCAAGCTATCATCATCCTGCATCATCAACAATCACGTCAGAACATGTCAACATCATATCATCAAATCAATGAAATATCACAGTAAATAAATCAACCCAAATAGCACACTCCCTGACTCAATCCGGAGTCCAAGGGGTTCCATCAATGCCTCTGCATCCTCAAGGTCCAAAACCCTGCACACTCAATAAAACTGAGTCAATAGCACCTGTCTACCTCAAAGCAGTAAAACATCATGTCATCTATCATAACGCATCATAATCAAGGATAAATGTTTTAACATCATAAAAGTCCAGATCACTTGCGAGCAAGTGTCCTCAAGGATAAGTTTTCTCAGTGTTCCAGAGCGGGATGTTACATACACCCCCTCTTGGTCTAAACTTCGTCCCGAAGTTTCTCATTATAAATTCTGAAATAAAAGTACCACAGTATCATAAGTCTATCTATCAAACAAAAATGGGAACTGCTGGCGCATATCATATGCATCCTCCCAGGTCGCCGAGTGCGGACTATAACTGTCCCACTGGACCTTGACCTGATCTATCATTCGACGTCATAAATGTCGAATGCGATGATCTAATATGCAGAACAGCTCAGCCGTGAGTTCTCCCTCATCCGATACCTGCAAGGAACTCATGTCAATCACGTGTGTAGGATCACTAATATAATGTCTCAAAACAGATATATGAAAAACATCGTGCATACGCCTCAAAGAATCAAGCAAGGCTAGTCGATAGGCCATGGGCCCCTTTCTGTCCACAATCTCGAAAGGTCCCATGAACCTAGGAGAGAGTTTATCTCCCTTTCCAAACTTGATCAAACTCTTATGTGGTTTAACCCGCAAGAAGACTCGATCACCGACCTCGTAACTACGATCAACTCGGTGCACATCGGAATAACTCTTTTGTCGATCCTACGCTTCTTTAATCCTTTGTCTTATAGTTTTCATTTGCTCTTCCATTTCTTGGATCGCTTTTGGTCCCACCAGGACCCTATCCTCAAGCCGATCCCAACTCAAGGGTGTCCGACATGGTCGCCCATAAAGAAACTCAAAAGGCGCCATCTTAATGGTGCTCTGGTAACTGTTGTTGTAAGAGAACTCTACTAGAGGCAAGAATTCCTCCCAACACTTTTGTTGGTCCATCACGTACATGCGCAACATGTCTTCTAAGGTTTGGTTCGTTTGTTCGGTCTGTCCGTCAGTCTCTGGGTGATACACAGTACTAAAATTAAGTTGGGTTCCCAAGGCCTCTTGGAAACTCATCCAAAATCATCCAGTAAACACCGATCCTCGATCGGATATAATATTCTTAGGCATGCCATGCAGCCTCACAATCTCACTGATGAAAACTCTCGCTATGTCAGGTGCCTGATACGTCGTACGCATAGGAATAAAGTGAGCACTCTTCGTCAGAGTGTCTACTACTACAAAAATTGAGTCGTGTCTCCTTGCCATCAGTGGCAATCCAACAATAAAATCCATCGAAATAACTTCCAATTTCGATTCCAGAATGGCATGTGGCTGAAGTAATCCTGTCGGGTGTCTATGTTCATCCTTTACCTGCTGACACTCTAGACATCTAGCCACAAAGTTGACTATGTCGACCTTCATTCCCTTCCAGAAGAATAAGGGTTTAAGGTCTGCCCTCATCTTCGTGACTCCTGGGTGAGCCATGTAAACTGCTCTATGAGCCTCGCTCAGGATCAACATCCTCAACTCATCGTTTGGCGGTACGTAAATGTGACCTATAAGCCTCAATAACCCATCGCTATCAAAATGAAATCCCTCATGTCGTGGTACCATCATTGTGTTTTGTCCGGAAAAACCCTCGACCTCTTTGTACTAGTCATCATCACGCTGTAAAGTGACAATCTTCTCACGTAAGTTCGTCTGAAGAGGAAACACCAAGAAGATACGTGGTCTCCGACTCAAAGCATCAACCACTCGGTTCACTGTTCCCTTTATGTAAGTAATCTCGAAGTTGTACTCGCTAAGCAATTCCGACCAACGTCGTTGTCGCGCGTTCAGGTCGCTTTGCATAAAAATGTGTTGCAGTCCACAATGATCAGTCCTTAGTTCAAATTTTTGTTCCACAAGGTAGTGTCTCCAAACCTTCAAGGCATATACGATGGCTAATAACTCCAAATCGTGTGTCGCGTAGTTCTCCTCATGCCTTCTTAGTTTCCTCGAAATGTAAGAAATCACTCATCCGTCTTGCATCAAGACTCCGCCTAAACCTTCCTTGGATGCGTCAGTGCATACCAAGAAGTCTGCATCCATGTCAGGGACCTTTAGTATCGACACTGTGGTCAACAACTCCTTAAGCCTTCGAAATGCTTCCGCGCATTTCTCGGTCCAAACAAACTTCTTGTTTTTCTTCTACAATTCCGTGATCGTATTTGCTATCTTCAAAAATCCCTCGACAAACCGTCGATAGTATCCTGCTAAACCCATAAAACTACGCACTTCTGTGACATTCGTCTGTGCAGGCCATTCCATAATAGCCTCAACCTTGGCTAGATCCACGACGATACCTTCGTCGGAGATGACATGCCCTAAGTAGTGAATCCTCGATTGATAAAAAGAGCATTTGGACAACTTCCCATACAATTTGTGCTCTCGTAGACACTGTAGTACCAAGCGCAAGTGCTTGTCATGCTCCTCCATCGTCCGAGAGTAGATCAAGATATCGTCAATGAATACTTGGACGAACTTGTCCAAGTACTCATGGAACACCCTGTTCATCAAACTCATGAATACCCCTGGGGCATTTGTCAGTCCAAACGGTAAAACAGTAAACTCGTAATGTCCAAATCTCGTCTTAAAGGCGGTCTTAGGGACGTCATCCTCCTTGATCCGTAACTGGTGATACCCTGATCGCAAATTGATCTTGGAGAACATCGTCGCACCCTTCATTTGATCGAATAGATCATCAATTCTTGGTAAGGGATACTGATTCTTGATCGTAGCCTTGTTTAGTTGACGGTAGTCAATGCAAATCCTCCATGATCCGTCCTTATTTTGTATGAAAATAACTGGTGCACCCCACGGTGACACACTAGGGCGTATCAGTCCCAGGTCCAACAAATCCTTCAGTTTCATTTTTAGCTCTTACAACTCTGGGGTCGACATCCGATAAGGCATTCTTACTATCGGTTCGGTCCCTGGTTTCAGGTCTATGGTAAACTCCAGTTCCCTTTCCGGCAGCATCCCAGGCAACTCCTCTGGAAATACGTCCACAAACTCCTTCACCATCGGAAGGTGTGCTAGACCTTTCGCTACTCCCTTTTCGTTTAGCGCGAGGATCGCATAAAGCTTGCACCCCTTATGCATACTCTTCCATAACTATAAGGAAGAGACGAACCTCAGGGATACTCCCTGGTTCTGTCCTACAATCACATGTCTCTGTCCTTCATCATCGACCAAGCTCAACCGTTTCGTATTACAGTTGAGTATCGCCTCATGCGATTCCAACCAATCCATACCAATCACGATGTCATAAGATCCTAAGATCGTGATGTACAAGTTGACCCTCGTGACAAACTCTCCCAGGTTAAGGGCATAGCCTGTAACCTTTCCTCCAACCTTCTGTTTGGATCCTGAAGCCATCTCTACGAAGCTAAACTCATCCTGTTCGACTGCCTTTACCTTAATCATTTTTAGTGTTGCACCAGAAATGAAACTCTCAGTAGCACCTGGGTCTATCAAAATACTAAGGGTCTGGTCAGTGACAATACCTGTCGTCTCGAGCACAGTCAACTGGTGCTTTGCCTGGCGGTTATTCACTACCGCATGAATCCGATGGGCCTTGCCCATATCTCCCACGATAGTGGGTCCGACTGATCCATACACTTTGGTCCTCTCCATAGGACAGTCGCGCTGGTAGTGTGGCTCCCCACACATCCAACACCCCTTCTTCGGCCCAGTAGTCCTGGTACCCGAAGTAGAAGATGACGACCCACCAGCCTGGAACCCAGGTCTGTTCTGCTGAACAGGCCTAAACTGCTGTTGTTGCGGGCGATGCTGCTGCTATTGTTGCAGGCGACGCTGCTGCTGATGTTGTGGTCCCCTATAAGGTGCCCGTGACGGTGGTCGTCGGGGTGTAGTGAAAGTGGATCCTCTCTGGAAGCCACGATATCCCGACGTATGTCTCATTGGTGTCTGATGCTACGGTGTACCAGATGAACCCTACCCTGCTGGTCTCGCTAGAGTCTTGGTCTGACCCCCACTGATAAGCTCCTCCTTTTCTATGAGGGCCTTTTGGACAGTGTCGTGCAAGGTTTGAGGCATCAAGATCCTAACCTTTGCATGCAGGATGCCATTAAGGCCAAACATGAACCTGTTGACCTTGAGCTTCTCAGTGTTAAGGTGCGGAGCATACCGGAGCAGCTTCATAAAACGTGCCTCGTACTCGGGCACCGTATGACCTCCTTGTCGTAATGCGTTGAACTCATTGAGCTGATGCTCAATGAATTCCTTTGAAAGGTACCTCTCTCGAAACTGTTCCTCGAACAGTTCCCATGACACGTCTTCAACGGCCATGTTTAGTTGCGGCTGGAGCGTCTTTCACCATGGAAGAGTGCTCCCCTTCAGTTGAAAGACCACCATGTGGACCTTCATGTTGGAGGTATAATCATGAAGTGCGAGGCAGATCGCCATATTCTCCAACCATGCCTTGGCGGCGGTGCCATCCGGGGCACCAAAGAACTCGGAAAATTTAACCTTCTCGAGTTCACAGTGAATGCTACCTGTAACGGTCGATGCGTGCGGTGAAACCTCAGTGGGTGCCGGCGCCCTGGCCTCATCTCTGTCCAATCGGCTAATCAGTGCCTTGGACATGCGCTGAAAAGATCTCATCATCCTAACAACATCGCCAACTGCTATCTTCTCCTGTCCGAGAACCTGCTCGCCTCCCTGGGGGTTAGACCCCTCAGGCGGGGATGCTACTGGAGGTGTCATGCCTCCTCCCCTAGCACCCCATCGTCTGCCTCTGTGGCATCCTCTAACCATGATTACCTGCATGCACACAATCAACTCGATCAACAACAGTATAATCAAATCTAATCATGTCAACGAAAGCTGTAGCGAATCCCAAGTCGCGGGTTGAACCTGCTCTGATACCATATGTGACATCCTCCTCATTACGACAACAACTCTGATAACAGGTGCAAATTTTATTTTTTTTAAGGTGTGTGCGGCGTGTAAAAAGGAAATAGACACCTTGACTATACGTCGCCACCCGACGACTAACAAGACACAACCACGATGATCACAACATGAAGACATAAGGCGCACAACAAGTAACTGCAAGCATTAAATGAATATAGACATAAGGCGCACAACAAGTAACTGCAAGCATTAAACGACATACTGTGTTATGTATAGTACGAACACAGATGGAAGAATCCATAGTAGTAGATTTTACATTTCTACACATGAAAGCAGGGCGTTTAATATTAGTTCTCTGCTCCAAAGAGAGAGAAGGTCAGATAGGCTTCTGGCTGACTGCTCAGGTAGAAACTAGTAATCTCTGTCAGGAGGTCGCAGTGGTGGGAAATCTGCCTTTAAAGAGCCTGAGACTAGTGATATGACCTTAGAGGTGTGTCGCAAGAGTGGAAACCCTGCCTTTAAAGGGCCCGAGACTCTTGATATGGCCCTAGATTCTTTACACAGGAATAATCACACACACAGACTTATATACAGAGTGACTAGCGTTATCAAATCAAAGAGTCTAATATCATACAACTGTGAGTTTGGACAATTCCAAGTAGAGTACTAACCCTGAAATTAATTAACAATCTCAATACATCCTATATGTTACATATACCATAAAATTATCTTAACAACCTCACATCTTATGCTATAATAACCTTGCAACTAAAACATCAATCACCAATCACATTACTCCTTGTATGCTACCAATGCAATGAAGTTACAATAACTTTACCATAAAATAAATCAACATTACATTTATATTACCATAACCTTGCCAATGAATTAATAATAAAAAGAAATCATTACCGTAGCATTTAACATGAAGCATTACATTACATGATTCTTCCATTGCGTGCAAGTCTCATTCATCACGCAACATGTCATTCAATTCTTAAATAATCATGGGCGGGAGAATAAGTAAGTTTAAGCGATCATTAGAAATAACTTTATAAAAACTAAATATCTAGATCCACCATCTACTACATAAATCCTCAATGCGTAAAACTAAATCTATGTCAATCATTCACTACATACTAACCACTACTCAAGTAGCGATAACTAAAACCAACGATATTGCATCCATAAGGCCATAAGGTGCCATCTAAAACAACACTAAATATACATCAATAAGCCAGTCGAAACTTCACCAAGGCTAACATGTAAGTAACATCAACAAATTTCCACTGACCCCACTAGATATACTCTAGCATTCAAAATTTTTTTTTTTTTTCACATCTATCAAATTTGTATTTCCGGAATGACAAATAATTTGTAGTGCCCAATTTAGTTTTCATAATACTATAAATCATACGACGAACAAGGGAATTCAAATCTAAATTCAACTAACACACAACAATCATAACGATTTCAACTTGGATTAGTAGAAATTTGATAGTGGATCATAAGAATTTAAATACTTAAATAAAACAATGCATTTTGTTGTGACTACTTATGCAATGATTCAATAATACAAATCCAAATGGTATAATAGTTTGTATGAGACTCATCAAAGTCAACTCCGGATTTTCCAAACTTCATTGACGGTAGATTTTAAATATCATACGAAAATCTAAACTTAAGAATTGACAAAATTGACAGAAAACAATGAATAACAGAAAACAGGGTCTCTACATTTTGATTAGCAAAAAATCATAGCAAATTATGATATCTGACTTTGCAAAAATATAAGGCAACAGATAAGTAAACTTCTGATCTCTAAATTTATAAACAAATTTGGCAGCGAACACTTGAATTTTCTGAATTCGGGGTTGTAATTTAAAATGGCAGCCAATAATTAAATTCTAAATTTCTGCTTGGAAAATGAAATTGCTCTTAACAATAAAGTCGATTGCCCATTATGCCAAAATTGAATTCTCAAATCTAATTTACAAAAACGAAATGCCCATACATCTAATGCCAGAACGAATTCTCAGATCAAATTTTACAAAAACGAAATTGCCCATACCACTATCGCCAGAAACAATGTACAGGAACAATTTCCAAACAGAATTGCCAGAACAGATTGCCAGAAGGAAAAAAAAAATATAAAAGGGCATAAAATCACTCCAACTTACACATGGAAGCCAACGGACGTTGTGACAAAGCACCCAGTCATATAAAAATGCCCACATTAATTAAAAACGCCCACTGTAATACATAAATGCCCACAGTGATATAAAATGACCACGGTAATATATAAAATGCCCAGAGTCATATAAAAATGCCCACTGAAGAGTATAAACGCCCACAGTGAAATAAAATGCCCACGGTAATATATAAAATGCCCACAGTCATATAAAAACGCCCCCATGTATATAAAAACGCCCACTGTAGAGTATAAATGCCCACAGTGAAATTAAATGCCCACGGTAATATATAAAATGCCCACAGTCATATAATAACGCCCCCATGTATATAAAAATGCTCACTGTAGAGTATAAATGCCCACAGTGAATTAAAATGCCCATGGTAATATATAAAATGCCCATAGTCATATAAAAACGCCCCCATTTATATAAAAACGCCCACAGAATTTATAATGCCCACCGTCATGTAAAAACGCCCACGACAAAGGTAAAAATGCAGACAACAAATGCAAGGCACAGCGGGAGATCACACAGATCCAAGGAAGGTCGACAATGCTGAGATCATAAAATTATTTTATCTAATACCGACATGCAACAACAGAGTAAGAAGTAATATTTTTATAAGTGTCCCACAATTACAATCGTCGAGGAGCAGGGCAAGAAACCAATTAATTCAGCAAGAACCCAAGTCGTTTGAGGTTAAGTATTTTTCATCTCACAATGCCAATACAAAAATGCTGATAACAATAAGAGAGGGCTAAGGTCCTAATACCTTCTATCATGCAAATGAAAAACATACTGTTGCCTTAACTCTCGCCTCGAATTATGACCCCGCGCTCCGTGCCGCTCCCGCTCATCGACCATAGAGACTACACCGGTACCTCCCAGCCAATCGCTAGGGGTACTCTGCTTCCCCCTTAGCCCCCTGAGCTACAAAGGGGCCACACACAATCCAAATGGTCCGTCTAGCTTGCCAGCTCGCCTCGCAAGGTCGAGCTACCACTCCTATCCAACCTGGAAAATCCCAACTCTCCACAAGTAATCAGTCAAGTCACAATTCTGGCAACGTAACGTTATGCTAACAACCGATCCCTTTCTTCCTCATCTTCCCTTTCTTTTATAGAGTTTTTCCAACCTCCAACTTTCCCTAAATCACATTTTAATTAAGTTTTAATAAAAAAATTCTAAATATTCTCCTTCGCACAAGTGTCGTCCATCCCCCTCTTTCTTCAAATAATTATTTTCTTTAAATTATTAAATTACTCATTTCCCTCACCCACCTAGAGTTGCTCCTAAATTTCCTCCTAGGTGTTCCTAGATCCCCTTACATGTTTTAAATAATTTCCCTAAAAATGAAGTTGCTAAATTAGCTCAAATTAGAAGGTTCTTAATTGCAGATTCCTTACTATGTTGACCTCGTTTTTTACCATAAGTTCCCAACTTTCCTTTATTGTGTTTCTTGCAATCCTTAGTTTCCTAATTTTTATTATTCCCTTCTTTCCCCTTTTTATTAGAGMTAAAATGGCAGTTGCGCTATTTACTTTTTTCCCTTTATTATTAATTTAAAATTTTTTTATAGTTCCACAAGTTAAATAATTTGTTTCTTCTTTACAATTTAAAACCACGGATTTTTAATTAAATTATTACTCTCTTCATTTTACCCCAAAAATTTATGAAGACTAAAACTATTACCTAAGGGTTTTTTTTGTTTAAATTTTTATTTTTATTTTTATAGGGTCTGTTCTTAAGGTTAGACAAAATTTTACCCTGAGAAGTTTTAGACTTAGGACTTAGATTTTGAACTAGGCGACATTTAATTAGGGAAGTAGCTTAAGAATTTCTTAATGTGTTAAAAGTCTTAGGGCCATCTAGGTTTGTTCCTTCATCAACATCAACGTGACGTGCCCTTCAGGACGCACCACGTGCTTCAAGGGTGCCACTCGCCAACTTATGTTTCTTTTGCGCGACGTGCCCTTTAGGATGCAACACGTGCTCCAAGGGTGCCACTCGCCAACTTGTGTTTCTTTTGTGCGACGTGCCCTTCAGGATGCACCACGTGCTCCAAGGGTGCCACTCTCCAACTTGACTGATTGGTAGACATCTATAACCCCTAGAGTCAACACTTCGCCAGGTGAACTTGTGGGAGACTAAGGGCTCTAAGGAATAAGGTCCCCACCTTATTGCGTGCCCCTTAGAACCATCGTGTGTGACTGTTGCAGTGTGCCCTCACGACATCGTGTATCCTCTCGAACTAGGTAATCGTTAACCTACAATTCGAGCCACGGCGGGAGTGCTAGTAGGCTATGGCAGGGCTGCTGTCCACACCTCTCCCTCAACCTCTTTGGAAATCGTGTGTGGCCCCTTTACTCCATATGTGAGTCTGGTCGGCAAGCTATCGTCAGGCTGCGTCATCAACAATCGTGTCAAAACATGTCAACATCATATCATCAAATCAATGAAATATCACAGTAAATAAATCAACCCAAATAGCACACTCCCTGACTCAATCCAGATTCCAAGGGGTTCCATCGATTCCTCTGCATCCTCAAGGTCCAAAACCCTGCACACTCAATAAAACTGAGTCAATAGCACCTATCTATGTCAAAGTAGTAAAACATCATGTCATCTATCATAACGCATCATAATCAAGGATTAATGTTTCATCATAAAAGTCCAGATCACTTGCGAGCAAGTGTCCTCAAGGATAAGTTTTCTCAGTGCGCCAGAGCGGAATGTTACAACTTGAGTGAGCTGACTGGAAGGAAGTCCTACTCCATCGTAAAACGCAAATCTAGAAAACAATAGTACCACTCCCAAATCCAAACTGTATCCTACTATTTGGCGTTCTCTTATATACTTGAGACACATCATTTTTACACTAAGCATCCAGGATGACCCGATCCTTCGGTAATAAAAATAATATATCTATTTGACAGATGGATTCTATGCACACATGAGATTACCATTCTTATAAAAATTACATGCATTCAAATGATTATCATCTGCTCGCTATCGCTTGGTACTCAAACTTTGAGTTATATATGCACTATGAGGGATCTTTCTCTTTAATATCGGGATGTGATGGTGCACTTTACTCTTGGGATATATCCCACATCTGTCGGGAAAATGTACCTTCAGTTGTTTTTATATGCTAGCGCACATAATGACATTCTACGCGTAGTGCAAAGGAAAGGCTCCCATGTAGGTTTCTCCTCCACTTGGCGCTTAGTTGTGTGTTGACTTGTGGTTGTGTTGTTTTTTGGTACTTTTATGTTGTGTTGGTCGATAGCTCATGGAATTGGTTGCTTAGTTTGGAAATTTGGAGATTGGGCCTTCGGGCCCAATTGGGTTTTTTTTGATAAAATCACTAGTACCCTGCACAGAGACCTGATAAAATCACTAGTACCCTAAACAGAAATCCAAGAGCTAAAATTGGCTTTAAAAGCCAATTTTATTTGCCAACTTTTAAAGATTTTTGAAATTGGTGTTGATGAAGCTGGCATTGCGAAATCTCGTAATTCACCGATGCTGCAAAATGACAAACTTTTCTATTGCAAATTTTCATGTTAACATATGCCCATGGGGGATGGCATTCTCTGTGCGAGATGCCAAGAACTTGCAGTTCAGTGCCTTATCCATTCCGTATCTGCATATTGTTTTCTTGAAAACATCTCTACTCCTTATTGAAAAATAAAAACATTGTCATAAGCTGCAAACTAAAGTCACACTGTAGACAAATTCAAACTAAAAAACATATGCTCATGGAGGAGCTTATTTATGTACATCAACCTACACTAATCTACCCAAATCAACTTCCTGGTCAAGTAATATGATATGTCCAATACAACCAGTCAAATAACTGTTTGGAATGTGAGACTTGTGTCCGATATTGAAATATCAAAATGAACAATGATAAAATATAATATGGCTGAGAGTATAGTTGAAATGGATATCTACAGTGCAGAAGTGATACAAAATTTGAGCTAACAAAAATCTCCATATATGCTACCATTGGATCATAAAAAAAATGAGAGAATACCTTAATAAAAAATTTCTTTACCGGTCCCAACTGAATATTGGATTGCCTCTGCATATTTTCTTCTTCATGATTGTTTCCAATCTTAATTATCTGCAAAACTGAATCATATTGGAGGCTGATTTCATTGTTTTCAAATGGATATTCTACTAGATTAAGTACCTCCCCACATTGTCCAGAGTAATGCAAACTTTCATCATGAATCATGTCATGGATCTGCACATCTGCTTCAACTTTAGTTTCTTGAGAAAACATATCATTTTGAAAATCATGGGAAACATGTTGAAAATCTTGAGGAATAATTTCTTCAACAATTCCTTGATTGCAAACACTCTGATTGGAAGATCTTCTACATAACTTGTTAAATTACATACAACATCCTTCATATAGGATATAATCACCATAACCTTGTTTGCAATAATTATTGAATGAAATATCAAAATCTTTAAATGAATGAATGCTAGCAGTCGGAAGATATCTACACCACTCACGAGCCTTTCCTTCCAAGGAGTACCTGAAAAGCTTGATATGAACATCCTCATGCATGAATTGAATATGATAAATAAAATTATGGAAATCCAGTAAGTGCTTAGTTGGTACTTCCCAATATTCTCCTCTATATCTGGGAATGCAACCTTCCCATTCATCTCTAATAGGAACTAGATTTGGAAAACCAACTATATTTGAGAAATCACAGAAAGCATACCTCTCAGCCAAAATGTTTTCCATTTCAAACTAGTGGAGTCACCTATAAATTCATCTGTAAGGAAGTTGGAGTCTCTAGGTAGAATATTGTAGTCAAGCTTGTGTTCTGCTCATTTCTACCATCAAGAGCTGGATCTTCTCAATGTTGTTCTCCCAGGGAAGATTTCTTCACTTCCATAACTGGCAGCGATGCCAAGATGTTATAATTAGGTATTTTCCTTGGGATGTATAAAGGAAAACCCGAGGTAACCATTTCAACCACTTTGGACTGTATTCTGACCTTATAAAATCAAAAAGGGCTCTCTCAATATCCAAAAGAATTTATCACTCAAAAGATATTCAACAATAATACTCAGAAGTCCAGATTTCTAATAAGAACAAGTTTGTTTTTATAAAGGTTTGTGGTTTGAAAAGCAAAAAGAAGTATCCTTGGGAAATGGAGTCAAAACTTGAATCTTAATGAATTGTAGATAATAACTGGAAAATTCTTGTCTATCAACCATGAGGCAAGGTAAAAATTAGGTTCAGTAAATAAGATAATGAGATGACAACTTGAACAATAGAAAAATCCCACTGCAGTAAGAGCACCTATCTATGGATGAATTCTTATTACAACTTTAGAAGAAAACATAAAGGGGAACTACTTGGATAGAGCACCATAACCAGGTTAATTCTGAACCAATAATTCACAGACACATAACAGGTATACACTTAATGAAAAAGGAACATCAGAGATGAATTCCCTTAACAGCAGAGCATACCAATAGACAATACACTCTTGAATATGTAAGACAGGAACACATACTGAACCAAAATGTTATAATGAATCTCAAAGGAAGACAAGAGTAGCTTATGTATTAATCTTGCAAAAAGATAAACAAGCTCCAATACAATACATATTTCTCCTTCTCAAAAGGGTTGAACCTCTCTTCATATTTTTACATTCAAATATATAGGCCACTTACACTAGCTCTATAATTCGAGCCTTCTAGCTACTTTTTAAAAATAGAAACTGTTACAAAAGGTAACGACTAATGAAAACATCTCTCTAATCTCTAGGATATGGTTACAAAACAATGACAAGTGTACAACTTCTCCTTGAAACCTTGGGATTTCTCTTCTTACTCTGCCACCTACAAACTTAGACATGGATCTTAGTAACTTCATCCTAGAAAATGGTGTCATTTACCAAATTTTTTTGGACTCGAAATGTTGGAGCTATTTGCAAAGAGCCCCCACCGCTACTTGTCTTCTATCTGTTGGTTCCCTACCTAGGAAATAGAGATACTCTGCCACCTATAAGTTCACAGTCTCCTTAATCAAATGTTACCTTTGGAGATGAACTATGAATAACAATTCTATGCCTTGTAATAATTCCATGCCTTGTAATCTTGGAGAATCTTTCCACTTGTACTTTTGATGCTTAACCATCGAGAATTGTTCGGTGATTTTGTGCTCAAAATCAAGAAAGTTTAGATGTTCTTCAAGCCTAAAATATGATCTAATTTTTTCGTGGAAATTCTCTTCTCATTGGTAACTTCTTTAGTCACATTGGTAGGATCAAGACTTAAACGAGGTATTTCAAAATGGAACCTTAATTTGTATTTATATTCACCACCAGGAAAATATCCCTTAAATCCCTTTTGACTTTCAACATTTTACTGCTTGAATTTTCAACATTAAAATAATCTTTGATAACCTATGATTCTTAGGTTCGATGCTCAGGCTGCTTAAATTCTCATTCTCTTTATATGAAAATAGGGACTCTGCAAATCCAAGATCTATCTTTATGTAATCAATCAACCATTGGTGAACGTCTTTGGACATTTGGCAAACAACACTCAGTCTCAACTTAGACTGTGGTTATGCATTCGAGTAAACACATGCTCCTTATGCTCAAATACTTAGCACTTACCAAATGGACCTTCTAAAATGTAATCAACCAAATATTTTCGACGAGTCACTATTGCAAAGAGGTATATCTATCTCTATTTGGAATTCACAATGTTTGTTACACCTTTAATATTAAACACACCAAGTTATCTTGACATCTGGACATTCTATGTAGCTGACATTGATTTAAACCCATTGTTATACAATAATTTTTGAACTTCACCTCCTAGTGGCACTGTACCAAACTTTATTCTAGAAAAATGCAGTCGTCTTTCAAACATGAGCCGCCTTCTTGCTTCCTGAATAAAAACAACCAGTGAAAACCTTGGTCATGTCATTTTATTATAATTAAATAAGGGAGAACCTCTAGAAATTTTTGTTCCATTTGAGGAGGAAAATGGAGGTGAATGTGGCAGAGCTTCAGCGACATGACTAGAAGGAAGTCCTTCTCCATCGTAAAACCCAAAGCCAGAAAACAATCGTACCACTCCTGGATCCAAACCGTATCCTTTTGTTTGGAATTCCCTTAGATACTTGAGAGACATCCTTTTTACACTTAGCGTCCAGAGCAACCCGATCATTGGGTAATAACATTAATATATCTATTTGATAGATGGATTATATACAAACCCGAGATTACCATTCTTACACAAATTACATACATTCAAATTATTATCATCTACTCGCTGCCACTTGGTACTTAGACTTCGAGTTAGATATGCATTGTCAGGGATTTGGATATTTAATATCGGGCTGTGATGGCACACTTTATTGTTGGGATATATCCCACATCTGTCGGAAAAATTTACCTTCAGGTGTTTTTATATGTTAGCGCACGTAAGGACATTTGACGCGTAGTGCAAAGGAAAGCCTCCCATGTGGGTTTGTCCTCCACTTGGCTCTTAGTCGTGTGTTGAATTGTGGTTGTGTTATTGTTTGGTACTTATATGTTGTCTTGGCCAATATCTCATGGACTTCGATGCTTAGTTTTGAAATTTTGATATTGGGCCTTCGGGTCCAATAATGTTTTTGGATAAAGTCACTAGTACCCTGCACAGAGACCCGTTTTTGGATAAAGTCACTAGTACCCTGCACAGAGACACGAGAGACAAAAGTGGCTTTAAAATCCAATTTTATTTGCCAATTTTTAAAGATTTGTGAAACTGGTGTTAATGAAGCTGGTGCTACAAAATATCCTAATTCACCAGTGCTGCAAAATGACCAACTTTGCTACTGAAAATTTCCATGCTAACACACCCTACAACCAAGGTCTTAAAATCCTAGACTTGTTCGTTTTCTATAAAAGAAAAAAGTCTAATTTATTTTAGATTATGCACTTGTTCCTTTTATGGTTGTTGTTACTCAAAATGTTAATTGGAAGTGCAATTATATGGTGTTATCACTATGACTCCAAGAACCAAAATCTGTAAAAAGAGAAGGGAAACCACTTTTTGAAAACCTCAAAATAAAAGATGAATAATCAATGCAAAGTTGCAACAAGGCCAAAGAGTTTAGGACTAACAAACAAGAAACTCAAAAATGAAAAAAACCAAATAGTTTAGGAATACCCTGAAAGGATCAAAATTTTTCCCAAGAGAACATCTCAAGAAACTCAATAACAAGTATTCACGCAACCTATACAATCTCCAAATTAATGAAAAGAGCTCCAAAATCAACAAGTGGAACACTTGGAAATTTTTGGAATGGAAATGACAGAAGTTTGAAAGCTTGCAAATAACAAAGATCAAACTATTGACAATAAATATTATGCCAAAGGATCAATTTAACCTTGGAAACTATGAACCCTTCACAATTTGATAAGAGATAATAATTCAAAAGAGGTAAAAAAAGTGATAAACAAAAACCTTCAAATCAACCAAAGTCATAACCAATCCTAAAAGACTCTAAGGAAAATATATGAATCAAACAATTTGAGAAACAAAGGAAAAAGAGGTTTGAAAATGACCTAGGAAGGAGTTCAACACTCATGTAATAGTGTAGAGAGGGTGTTAAACAAAGTTCAAGGCTCCCCAAGAAACTAAGAGATGGTGTTGATTAGGAGATCAATGGTCCCAAGAGGATGAAAAAGGGAGTTCAAAAGGAGATAAACACTCTGAAGGACATTAGAGATGAGTGTTGAAGTTTGGAAATGATCAAACAAACACAAAAATTCTCCCAGATTAAAAAACAAACATGATATTGACTCAGGAAACTTCCCAATAATGATGAGGGAAGGGGAAGAGTTTAAAGAAAAACCATACAAACCAAAATCAATCAACAATCAAAATCAAAGGGATAAAAACTGAGGAATTGCGTCCCCAATGGAGTCATCAATTTTCTGTTATGGTAAAGTCCCCCCTATGGACATGTGGAACCCCCCTTTGGACCAAGACCCCTTCTTTGACCCAAAGACAAAAGAAAACAAATGGACACTAACTTCCCTTTATACCTTTTTAGACAATTAAATGAGAAGAAAGAGATGGGGAAGTTACCTTCCTATGTTGTTTTGCCTTGCTGCTCCAGCCTTTGACCTTATTGACCAAGATCCTAGGTGCAAGAAAGAAATGTGCAAAGAACAGAGAGAAACCACCTTCATTTACACTATATTTTCAAGTGAAAATAAATGATGAATCTCACAAAAATAGACATGCATGAGAAAATGACAAAAAAAAGAGGGGAATAGTCCAATTTATGTATTAATGGAAAGGCATAGAAAATCACTTATAGTCCAATGTTGATGTTGCAGTAGCTCCTCCAATCTCTCCTATCCATCCCTCTCCTAAATGTCTCAAGATCAGAGTTATGATGCACTCATGGATTCTCCTCCATTTTCACCTTGGAATGTGTTAGCACTCAAAATTTGGCTTGGGTTGCTGCAAGACAATCCCCGAGGTAACCTGAAACATGCTTTAGAGTTTGTTTATGACCTAATACGCTCAGAGAGGGCTCTCTCAATAGCCAAAGGCTATTTACTCAAAGAATATTTAGTAATCACAGTAAGAAGGCCAGATTTCTTATAAGACAAGATATTTTGATAAGGTTGGTGGTTGCATAGATTTGAAAAGGCCTATTGGGCAATGGAGTCAAGTGAAGGCCAAAGAATAGAGATAATAGCAGTGATTGTGTTGCTTGAGGGAAATGAGGGAAAGTGGGTCGATCCTTCAGTAATTAATAATCATGATGTGGTAGCAGAAAAAGGGAAAAGGACCATCATAGTGAAAGCACCTAATCAATGATGAATTTTCACTACAACTTTAGAAGAAAAAGACTGAAGGCTAATAGCTAGGTGTAGAGCATTGTTCTTGAGTGAATTTTGACTAGCTATCATTTGAAACACAACACATGTCAATTGTGTGTAAGGAGCATGCAAGATGAATTCCAAACAAATTTAACTTAGTTGATAAAGAAAGAAATGGACAATGTGAATATAACAAAGCAAAGAAACATACTGAAAGTGTCAACCGTGATGAATCTCACATATCAAGTAAAAACTTCTCTCTTGCATTACTCCATTAAGGTCTTCAAAAGAAACTCAGTTTTCAATTGAAACCTCTTCAAAAGAGGTCCCCCCCCCCCTTCTTTTGTTTTACAAATGATAAAAATATATAACCTACAGTTAACAAACTGCTTCTAAATTCTAGGAAGAAACATTAATTGATATTTCTAAAAATAAGCTAAAAGTTAAAACAAAACCCAAAGTGTCTCGAGTGCCAAAAATGTTTCCTGAAAAAACTGGAAAGTTGGCCACCTGTTGTTGGAATATTGTCTCCTTGATATTTCCATCTCTATGAGTTGGAGATGCCCAAAACTGTCTGTTGATTTCATGCCTGGGAATCTGGAACTGATGATCACAACTGTTGATTTTATTGCCATGTGTTATGGGATACTCTGCCACCTTGAATCATTCTTCCACTAACAAGAATGATAAGTCTAACTCCTTGAATCTAGGCACTTGTTGGTAGCATCATTTGGTAGCGCCAAGCCTTCATGTCTTCTGTGCAAGAATCCGTCTCTGCCAGAAATTAGGTAGTGCCTGTGGAATTCACAGCACCCAGGAGAGTTGGTAGCGCCCAGGAGATTGGGTAGTGCCTGTAGAATTCACAATGCCTAGGAGAGTTGGTAGAGCCCAAGAGATTTGGCAACGCAATGTTAAAATCACAATGCCTAGGAAATTTGGCAGCGCACTCCCCTCTGCACATCCATGCATGAAAACAGTGGAACAAGAAAGAAATTGGGAACACCATCATATATATCATGGCTACATTTAGTTATTCAACACTTGCACAATCATTTGGCATCTGACATCTTGCATTGGGAGTATGTTGGTTTATGTGTTGAATATGGTCTTTGACATATGGATTAGATCGATATATAGTGTGACTTAGGATTAGGATTAGAAGTTGATAATCTTGAATTCGGTCATTTAAAGCACACACCACCTTTTCAATAAAAGGCAAATAGATTCTTTTGGGTAAAAGGAAATAAAAATATAAAAAGTATATTTTAATTTTAAACATAAGAAAATACAGATTTTAGGAAGACTAATGAAAACGTTCTTTTTAGTTTTGCAGGTTGGAGGGCAAAGCCAAAGGGTTTCTAGATAAAATGGGCAGTTAAAGCTGAGACTTGATGGGAAATCTGAAGGTTATAACAATGGGCAAAACATAGGTGATAACATAGATCGTAAAAATAACCATATTTTCAAGTGAAAACTCTTGTGCTAACATAATGCACTCATTATATAAGAGTTAAGAGGCTTAACCATCATGAATTATTTTAGAAAATGGTTGAGCATTTTTCTCTATAAGTTGAGATTAGCTTGTCTCATGGATATTTAATTTACTTGAGATGGATCCATGAGATATGACTCAAATCCTTGACTTCATCTTCTCGGAACTAAACCTTAGAATAAGGTAGGCTAGCTATAAATCCCTCTAATCACTTCAACACTCCCCCAATGATGAGCACAAATCTTTTTCAATGCTCCCTATACATGGGTAGGGTATAATTGACAAGATTTCATTTCTCCCTATGCATGGGAAAGGGAGCATTGACCTTCAAAAATGGGCAAAATTGCAAGGTAAAATGTATTGTTTCGACTTTATCATGATGTTCTTTTCTCCTCCACAATTACTAGGGATTATGAAATTTTTTCTCACATGGTAATAAAGTTGTGACACTTAGTAAATTGCATGCAACACTTAAGAAAGTGCATGTGACACTTAGTAAGGTGAATAAAACACTTGATAAAGTGCATGGGACACTTAGTAAGGTGCATACACCACTTGATAAAGTGCATGCAACACTTAGTAAGGTGCAAACAACACTTGATAAAGTGAATGTGACTCCTAGTAAGGTGAATACGACACTTGATAAGGTGAGGAAAACACTTACGACACTTAAGTGCAACATTTTCATGTGTAAGACTCCTCACTAGCCATTTTTGTGCCCATGATGTAGTTTTTCCTTAGGCTCAGAAGCCCTGTCTTGTCTCGCCATAAATTTGCATTGAAGCTTCATATATTCTTCTCATCTATTGCTAGAAAATTACCCTTGAGGCTTCCAGTTTTATTTTTTGGGTTAAGTTTTATTTGCATTGCATATCTACCACTTACGCTTTTCGGGCCTAATGTTGCTTCAACTCACTGTGATGTAGCCAATTGTATGCATTCTAAAAAATTTACCATCCTTGCAATACTATCCTTTGTGAATTGAAACATGTATTCCTGGAGGAAAATTTCCCGCGAGTGTCCATATCCTACATGTTCTTCCTTGGATTGAGCATAGGTATGTTCCTTTCACTTGGAACTAGTTTGCTTGCTTGCAACACTTGTTTCCTCCACTGTATCATAGCATTGTTTTATTCATTTTTTCAGGATTTACAATATGAAAAGACCAAAAAAATTAAAAATAAGGATGTTAATGAGTCTAATTTTTTATATATGGAATTTACTTTTGTAACCCTTGAATAGAACAAAATATTATGAGTCTTTACCTCATCATTGGGTTAGTATGGATTTAGGAGGCCTTTTTTCTAGTTTTCTAGCAAAGTCTCCCTCAACTGGTTATTATTCTAGTCATATGGAGTGTTTTTTGATGCCTCCCATGTCACAAATGTACCCCAGTTTATAATCCATGCTACCTAATTAACATTTTTTTTGTGTGTCTTTATTCAAGGGAAGTCACCCTCTGTTGGCCATTCTGCAGAAACCTTTGACTTCTCAAGTCAGACTTCCTATGTCAATCAAGTATTTGTCATCTTCGCAAGTATATTTGTATCCCACCCGTGATAGTATATAAGGTCCCCACTGACTTCTTGTTGGCATTTCCACTCTTATCGACTATGACACATTGCTCTAACATTGTGACCTAGAGTTTCACCCTGGGACTATTTACATCATTGATAGGTAACCTTACACTCAATGGATGACAAATAATTATTGGTCATTGAATGATTGGTTTCCCTTTTGTTCGACGTCAAAAACCATTATCACACATAGGCATTTGTGTGGTACCTTGGTTTCCATTTGACCCCATTGGTGGATTCCTCGTCTTTGTCAGTAGTCCCCATAATTGGATACTTTTCAAAGAGTCTTTGTTGTGTTGTATTATATATGGTGTCTGTCGGAGTCATACCTTGGTGTGGTTCTTTCAATTTTTTCATCCGAGTCCATCCAAATCTTTGGCTTCCTGTTACCGCTCATGCTGGATAATGGAGGATGCCTTAATTCCTTCTTTCTAGTAGATCTCTTTATATCAACATCAACACATATTACTATAGGATTTAGATATAGATTTATTATTGGTACCATGGGGATTGTAGTCATCAGTGGAAGGTTCCCTCATTATCAAAAGTGAAAATACATCAATGCACCCTTCTCGAAAGATTCTATTAGTTGTTCGACATCAACCTATTTATTCACATTTTCTAGATTGTACTAGGTACCTTGATGCCCATTATCATAATCAATGGGTTGTCTCACATTTTTTAATGGTATACATCAATGACTGGTAATCAAATGATGTTTCACTGTGTTTGAATTCAACAGATTTATTCACATAGTGTATACTTTTAACACATCATTTTTTTTAAGAGTTTGGGTGAAGTACAGGCATCACATATTTTGTGCTCCTACCTGAATTTGATTGTACCACTCTCCTTGACATTGGTACTTGCATAGGATCAATTGTTTCACTACATTGGTTCTATATATCCTCTATTTTACTCTCAAACATAGCTCCACTGTGTATCTATTCGTGGCTATGATCTACATTTTTTCATGGATCCACTGTGGTTTTTTCTCGTGGCCATGATTTCTATATCATATGGATCCACTATGTATAGTTTTCGTGGCCATAAACATCAGTTATGCTTTCATTATTCATGGATCCACAATTTACTTGATTTGGTGACCATTCTTACATCACACTCAAGAATGGGAATGCCCAACTTGAGAAGAGAGTATCTTACTTGTTTCTATTTGAGGTATGGTTTCGGGGCTGGTATTCAACAACTCCTACCCAAAGGTCCCTCTGCAATTTCATGACCATTTGTAATGTATTTTGGCCATCAATTGCTCTTCTAAACTCACAAATTAGGGGGCATATGTTATAGCATCATTTTCCAACATATATGCTCACGAAAACTCATTAGCCTCAGTTACAACCCTTTCCCTATTTGTAGGAGATGAACACCCATTTTCCTACCTAAAAACATATTAAAAAATCTCATTTTTTAAGATGTGCGCGACTCTACTTAAACTAGTTCGCTTACATATGCGAATTTCTAGTTAGCAACTTGTGTAATGTTTAATTGGCTCAAAAAAATATGATTCCCAATATTTTGGGCGGATTTGATAGGATCCCTAGGTTTTCGACCTCCTATATCTCGTCTATAAATACTCCAACTAACAAAAGGGAGTATAAAAGAAAGCCTTGGGATGGAGGAAAAAGAGATGAAAGAGATGCAACATTATCTTGGAAATTTCCTTCTAGCCTTGCAAGCCCCTATTTCCCTATATTTATGAGATTGTCTTTGCCCCTGAAAACCCTTGTTTTCATGATTTATGTTCCCTTTTATCTCATTAGGAAGAAACCTATTGCTTCCTTGGACCCTTTGGGCCACAAAAATTTGGAGGTATTCTTCATCATCTCAGGCCTTGGGTGGAGAAAATTGGAGTGTGGTTCTGGGATTGTGTCGCAACGGTTATAGGTTGTAACTGACCCCTTTTGATACTATCAATAAAATAACACTCATTCTTGTCCAATTATTTGTGTTTATTCAATATTTTAATGATATTATGTGTATCTTGTCTTGAATCTAACATAGAATTTGAATTGATTATATTTATTTAGTTAGCAGATAACTACTTTCTTGTAGCTGCATACTTATTTGGTTGTATAACTTTCAGGAGATCGTCGTTGAGGGTTTCTAGATAAAAATACCTCAAACAAGATATTCTTCAAATGTAGGATTCTAGGTACATTCTTCTTCATTTATTCTAAAAGTTAGTTACTGGAGGTAGTTATTTCCATTTGATTGTCTAATTAGAGGCTGAGAAAAGTATTTTAAGGGAACTTCTTTGTTGTTTCCCTGACCCAAATCCATAGGAATTAGATTTTTGTAACACCCCAAACAAAGAGGGATGCTTCCCCTCTATGCTCACTCCACCACACCCAACACAATGCAACACATGGGGATAGTCGTGCAAAGAATATAACACATACCCAACATCCTACCACTTGTTGTTTTCTTTGTATAAAGTGGGTTAGAAAATTACATAGTAAACAATTCAAGGTAGTAATGCCCATTGTCACTCTACACCAAGAGAAATTCTAGGTTCTTATATAATTTGTTAATGGATATGCAACATTCTACAAAGTTTCCACCTTCATCAACAACACCTTCTTGTATTTAACCATGTATATGAGAAAGTGATATTGAACATTAATATGCTTTGTCTTTGAATTATAAGATAGGTTATTTGCCAAGAAGTTTCTAGTTTGAATATCACAATATATCCTTATAGCTTGTGTACCAAACCAATTCCTAAACATAATCTCTATAACCATAATGCTTTGTTTATTGCATGAGTAGCTTCCATGTATTCAAATTTTGTAGTTGAGAGTGACACTATAGACTTTATTTTTCTCATCCAACTAATTTGTTCTCTAAATAGGTTAAACACATACCCACTTTTAGATCTTCTACGATCTAGATTTCTAGCCCAATTTGCATCAACAAACCCATGTATGTACAAGACTCTATCCAATCACAATCTTACTTGGTAGCATAATCCATAACTAGTAATTCCATGGAAATACCTTAAAACCCTATTTACTATTGTCTAATAGAGGTTAACTTGGAAACAAGACAAATCATTTTAGCAAAGTCAATTCCCACTACCCAGGAATAACATTTTGATACTAATCGACCTTTGTATTTCTCCACTCTACCTTTTGCATTAAACTTATTTCTAAACACCCATTTGCTACCAATGGGATTTCTTCTAGTTGGAAACTCCACTAGATCCCATGCCTCATTCTTGTTCAAGGACACCATTTCTTCCACCATTCCTTTTTCCATAGTTTCCATCCTTTGAAGCCACTTCCTCCCTAATAGTTCTAGGACCATTATTTGTAATAAACAAAAAAAAAATTGAACATAAATCGGGTGGATTATACCTTTCTGATTTCCTTCTTTCCCTAATTGATCTCCTCAATACTGCAGTATGAGGCTCTTCTTCTTATTATTCCTATTATTCTGTAAAGTCTAATTAATTATCCTTCAATTCAAACTCTATTTTCTTTGGTTCTTCCTCCCTTGGTAGGAATTCTTGTTTGAAAGCATCTTTGATTTCTCTAAATACCACATTTAATCTATACAATACCTTCTTAGTTTCCTTCTTCGAAAGATTATAACCTTTCAAACCATCTTTATAGCCAATAAAGATACAGTTTTCATCCTTTTTAACCAACTTACTCATGTTTTCCTTTATAACATGTACATAGGAATCACTATCAAATAAACTAAGATTTGTAAGAGAGGGTTTCTTACAAATCTATAGCTCATATGGATTATTTTCATCTAGCATTGATGAGGGTGATTCAATGACCATGTAACATGTAGTAAACACTACCTCTACCCAAAATTCATGTTCTAAACCAATACCAATAAGCCTGCTCCTTGTTTTTTCCATCAACATCATGTTCATCCTTTCTACAATTCCATTATGCTAAGGTGTGTATGGAATATTCTTGTTTCTTTCTATACCACACTTCTTACAGAATTATTCGAATTAATTTATGCAAAATTATCCACCATTATCCATCCTCAACACCTTAATTTTCTTCTATGTCCGATTATCCACAAGATCCTTAGACTCTTTAAAGTTTTCAAAGACTTTAGATTTCTTCCCGAGGAAATAAATCTTTGTATTTTTCAAGAATTCATCTATAAGTGATACATAGTACAAACATTTAACCAATGATGGAACCACCACAGGTCCAAACACATCACCCTGCACCAACTGTAATACTCTCTCTATCCTCATAGCACCAGAGGGGAATATTACCTGATTCTACTTCCCCAATAAGTAATGTTCACAGAAATCAAAATCCAAAGAGAAATTGGACATACCTTCAACTATACCCTTATCATGTAGTATGTTAGAACACTTAAAATTTTGAACTTTTATTCTTTTGTTTTTTCCTCGTAGAAATAAACATTTCACCCAAAAAGAAAAACTTAAGGAATTGCCTTTTAATTTGAATAAATCCTTGGTCATTATAGATAAAAAAGGCGCTTACAATGTCACCCATCGATGAGTTGTACTAAGTTGATGAAACAAATCTTGTGATCTCCAGAATGTAAAAGATGCCCGAATTTTAAAAGAAAACCTTTAACGATCACTTCGGATCTTCGCGCTTCGGGAGTTTCAAAAAATGTAAACAAGAAAACCCCGAATATACGAAGTTTTGATGATATTTCCTTGTGACAATTTCTAAAAGGAATTATAGATTATTCATATGACACATGTCTTTTAATCTTTTTGGGCTGACACGTGGCACTTATTTTTAACATTTGTGTCAGATTGTTCGCTCAATTTCAAGCGACATGTGTCACCCCTCCTTTTTTAACAGGTCACTAAGAATGATGCCATCTATGCCATGTCAGTCCGAGAGATTTCCCTTCAGTAGTTTAAAAAAATATTGGGGTCACAACTGCTGAAGTGTCAAAGTGCCGGAGTCTTGGATATCACAAAAAAGTAAAACTATTTCAAAGGGATAATAAAAAATTTAACAACTTTAGTTAGTCATGATTAAGTATTAATTAGTCTCTTCACAAATTCGGTCTTCGAAATATTTCTATCGTGCTATATCCAAAACTCCCAAATGCCAAACCACCAAAGCACAAACTGCACTTTTAAACAAATTAACTCTCAGAACTCTGGAGATCCGGAGTTCCAAAGCCCAATATATATATATATATATATATATATATATATATATATATATATATATATATATATATATATATAACGGTTCAAAACGTTTACTCCGAGAATTTGGCCTTCAAAGGATTTCTATCATCCTTCATCCAAAACCCTGAATACTGAACTTTCGAAGTACTTAAGTCTAATAAAATGTTTAAAACATGATTAATTAAAACATAAAAATGATTAATTAGAGATTAGCATCTCTAGTAATTCGACCTTGGGGAAATTTCTTCCTTGTCACACTAAAAACCTCTGAACGCTGAACCGCCAAAGTATTAATGAAATTTATGATTGGCTAAAGTTAACGATTTGAATAAATATTGTGAATCACTAGGTAATAAATTCCATTAGATTTTTAATAATTTCTCTGCGAGTAAATCGATACGAATATTGATAGACTTTATGAATAAAAAATTTCAAATTTCAAATCATTTTACCATTTGCGATTATAATTTTTCATTTAGTAAAGAGATTACAGACTTATCTTGTTATAGGCAGGTTAATTTCATTTCCCTGAGGATTATGACACCATGCAAAGTTGTGAAGAAGCAAGATGCATCAACAGATGATTTCAATCCAAACAAAGATATGCTATCAAATACCACTCTGCGAATTACAAACTCCATCAAGTCTTGGAAGAAGGTCTACGATATCTTAGAACATGAGATTATTATATTTCCATACAAGTCTGTTGAGTAAGAAGACGAGTCTTTCTCAGCCAAGCTCAGATTGGTAGCACAGTCAGAACTGCACAGGAATGTTTCACGACCTAAGATTATACCCTATAATGATATGATAAGCTGGGCTTTGAAGCATGTTAACATTCAAACCAGAAGCATTATTACTTACCAGAAGACCTCCGTCGGCTCTTTTTGACTGGAGGACCTGCAAGTAATGTATAAAATTTCTTCTACACCCAAATATATTTACAATGCGACATTTCTTTTGGACTTTGAGAGAAAAGAATGAAATCAACACGAAAGATCTAGTCATGATATAATCAAGACCTGGTGGGGAAATCCATCCAAGTTCAAAGCCAACGCTCATGGTATATATTCCATGACATCCTTGTATGCTCATATCTTATATATAGCCATGATCCTTTGTCGTTTATTTGGGAAAAAGAACCCTGTACATTTCTCAGTTGAGTGGGTGGATATAATGAATGAAATGGTCGAAGGATACACTTTCAACTAGGAAAAAATGTTGTCAGACAACCTGGCTAGAGAGATTGTTGTGTACCAATCATCAAAATCAAAAGGGAAACATGCTCCCTTTTACATGTTCGCATACATCATGGATGCCATTTTATTAATGACCCCATTTCCCCTGATGAACTGGAGTTGGATCCCTACTAGTTCTGAGCCTATACACTTCGACCACTCCAAACTATGGGAAGAAAATGTTAAAGAAGTGGCATACCATATAGTAGCATGAGGAATCACTAAAGAATTGAAAGCGGCTCAGAAAAAGGTATGACCAACTTTTTACATTCAGGTTGGTATGTTTACATTGTTAGATTTTGTTCATACCAAAGTTGAGGTTGCAGCCTTGGAAGATGTCAAATTAGTTGACATCGAATTCTAAATGATTAACAAATATTAGCCCAGTTTGAAGCTTTCATGAATCAAAGACAAGTTTTTCCCCATTCAACACCAGTTACTTATGCTGGCACCCCAAACACAATAGGTCCAAAAATCTCCACCGCAATTATCTCTCCTATTCCCTCATTAACTCCTTTAGTGACCAGTTTTGGAACTGCTAGTTCGAAGGTCATTCACATAGATGAACTTACTCCTACCTTTCCTGAATAAATGCATCCCTCAAGTTTCTTTTTCAACAATAAACATAAAGCTATTGTAAAGAAAGAATCTTAGCAAAAGGATGGAGTAGTTACTAAAAGGAACAAAATAATGTATGATGGAAAAGGCCAAGATGATCCTAATTTTTCCAAGGAGGTTGCATATTCACTAGGGGATGTATCCACTACCAACCAATGGTCAGGGGATAATATGACCAAGAAATGGAAACAAAAATCTCTCTTGGTGGAAAAATTGTAGAATGAAATGCACAACACATAACAAGTTTTCAAGAGCATAATGAATCAAGACATAGAGAAAATCAGGTTAAATTATTAGCAATAGATGAAGCAGTTATAGGAGAAACTTGAGTTGATTTACTAGAATTCACAGACCAGGAAATCCATGATTACTCAGTGGGACAGTTTGATAGAGTAGTTGTAGGCCAAATTAGTCCTAGTAGAGAACACAACAATAGACATCATTCCTTTCAAAGCACAAGCATCTGAAATCAATGAGAAGATGGAAGTTTTCTAGCATGATCTATATCAAAAGGTAGATACCATTCAAAAATACTATCAGGCAATAAATAATTCTCTGAAAAGTATTTATCTGAAAGAAAAGGATGCATGTGTGGCTAGATCCAAGTTTCAGGAATTCATTATATGGAGGCAGAAAGACAATATCCCTAGTCTCGCCCCTTTTTCACAATATGAACAAGTGAAGGGTGAAATGGCCTTCAAATTTTGGGAGACAAATCTAGAAGAAATTAAGTAACTTGCCAGAGAGGGAAAGGAGGCTTCTCTAGAGACACCATCATCTGTAGAAACAAAATTGGTTGAATTTGAAGGGAATGATATCTTAGAGGCACTGGGGCAGATTTAAATAGAAATGAATAAGGAAAATTCCAGAAAAAATAAGGAAATATTCAATCTGTCATTCAACAGATGAATCATATTGATTTGCTCAAGATTAATGAGTTGTTGGTGAATCCAAATTTATAGTATCAAATTACATCCCAGGAAGTAAAGAAGATCCAAGAGAAGCTGCCACTAGTACACAAGAAGGTGTTTTCCTTCAAATTGAACGAGAACGTTGAACCCTTGAGATTTGTGGTAGCCTTGATGGATATGTGTGCCAAGTTCAATGAATAGAGGAAAGAAAGTGTGTCTAGGAGAAAATGAAGGACCATACGAAGCGCCAACACATCAATATATAATTCAACAATATCTACATTTTGTTTTTCCATTTAGATTGTATTCTATATTTAGAGAAGATATTGTGGAAAGTCCAACTACTTTTAGTTGAGAAATTTTTTGTATAAATACATATATTTTATATCTATTCTAGGATGCTTCTAGGCTAATGTAAAAGAGAGAAATTTTTGAATATTAATACAAGTGCAGACAAAGATTCTAAGTTTCTTTCCATTTGAGTTATGTGCTTTCCATGTGTTTCCATCTCTTATTGGATTCTTTCTGTAGTTCTTGAAGATTAAATGATTACAATTTAGTAAAACATCTACTATGATGATAATACATCAGAAGTCCATTCAGTTACAGTTTTTCCTTTTTTATTACTGTGAATAAAAACAAGACCTGTGACCTATGTGAATTGTTGCATTCTTAATATATTTTCAAGGGTACATCTTCTATTTTTATTCTACTACAAATAAGGTGAGACTTATCTATAATTTATACCTTGATTTGTTTTAACAGTTTTTTCAATCATTTCTACATCATTTGAAATTAAAATTACGACTGAGATAACGAGATACAACCTCTGTATTGTCTTATCATGAATTTCACTTGAAGTTATTTCTCAGAAAAATGAAGGTAGAAGAAAATAATTATAAAACATTTACTTTAAAGTCTTTGATGCCTAACATTATTCTTTGATCCTAGAATCAATTTTAGGAACAATATCTTTTTGGCGTTGTTGCCAGGGAACAGAGAAACGAAACAATTTTTCCCTGGGAGAACGACAAATTTAAATTTTGGTCTTTGATGGTGAAAAAATATTGAATACGTGGATAAGGCTAACTTTATATTTCACCTGGCGACTCCATTGTAGGAAAAGTTGGAATTCGGTCAAAAAAATACTAGGAAAAACCCAGACAAAAACCAGACTACGCCAGTTTTGGATCCCGAACGTTGTTGAAACTAAAGGGATATCTCAGACAAACTTTTGCATTAGTAGGTAAGATATACCAACCCAACGTTACACAAGATAATGTTAAGATTCTTTCTGAAGAACTAAGTCTTAAAGAAAAATATAAACAAGTTCATTCTGCAGAACCATCAATAAGTAAATCTGAAGTTAAATTAGAAACTCCGGAAGGAATTATTCCTGAAGTAAAATTTGAGATTATTCCGAGTACCCCTATCTCGTTGATAGATACTTTTACCAGTGAAAAAAAAGAATCCTTTTCAATCCCTACTATCATTTGTACACAGACAATTCTTTCTCTTCTCGAAGTAAAGGTTTTTGTTTCGAAAAACCCTGAAGATTACTTTTTATACTCAGATTCACCCCTGTTTCTTTTCCTATTTATACATCTGAAAAATCTGAAATACCAAGTTCAAGTTCTCTTTTTCCCCCTCATTTAGATCATCCATCACCTTATGATCATCTATCTGAACTTCGTCCAAACCATCCCAAAGCAGTCAAAAGTTTAGTAGATCAGTCTTTTGAAGTTTTTGATAATCTCCTATTTAGTCCTTGAGTTTCTTATCCTATACTTTCAATGGATGGCATTGGAGGTGGATGTGTTTGTGCTGGAGGTGTCAGAGATGGAGGGGATGGTGGACAAGCAAATATACCAGTTCAACCTTCAAGGATTGTTTCCAGGGTCACTGTTAGATACGATCCCTTAGCTCTTCCTCCTATCCTACATGATTTACCATACAATTACATGAACATCCTCCCAAAATTCGCGGGTGAAGGGGATTTGACAATAACAGAGAATACAATCTTTTTTGACCAATTCGTTGATATCCTTGGTATTGAGGACAAAGATGTTTACATGAGACTGTTAGTACAAACTTTTGAAGGACAGGTGATAAATTGGTTCAGAGGACTTCCAGTGGACTCTATATCATCATATAATGATTTAGAAACTTTGTTCTTAAGGCAACGGGATGAGAAAAAAGATCATATGTATTATTTAATCGAATTCAGATCCTTGAGAAAGAAAACTTCTGAAACAATCCTAGAGTTTATTGAAATATTTAATAAGCTTTATCACAAGATCCTGGCTAAAGTTAAACCTTCTCAGCTAGCTACAAAATTCACTTTTACAGAGGCTTTTGATTATGATTTCGCTCTACTTTTGAGAGAAATAAGATCTACTACTTTAGAAGGGATGCAAGATGATGCTATAGAGATTGAATCTAATATGATGGCATCCGGGAAGTTGAAAACCAAAGTTGATATGGGAACAAGAGAACCCAGGCATTTTAAAGAACAAGTTGGGCCCTCTCTATCTGGAAAAATTTCTTCAAAGAAAAAAATGGATGAGATGGAAAAAATTATTAAATACTTATCATATAAAATTTTGAGGATGGAAATGGAAAAATCCAAACCTGATTCATATACTAGAAATCAATTCAGGAGAAATCCTAACATAAATCCTCAGATATAACAAAGGAAAATAAAAAATGAGGAACAAAAGATTCAATCTCCTTTTAAAACTTAGAATCTCACACAGGGAGATGAGTTGCAAGATTATGATGAATTAGATGAAGATATAAACAACCTTAGTGAAAATGATCTTGAGTGTCACCTAAGCAAACAGGATTATAAGAAATCCTTGGATCTGGAATCTCTAGTTAATGATGGTGAAAATATCAACAATTTGGGAGACTCTACATACAAAGGTCTCATTGTTTCAATAATGTTCGATATCCAACATAAATATGATTTGAGGCCAAGAGAAAAAAGTTCTATAAATAATCCACCAAAAAATTGTGTATCTCGAAACAAAGAAAATGAAGCAGTAGTTAAAAAATAATCAATAGAAAAACAATCTTCCTGAATAAAGAAAGTTGAAACGAAAGCAGTACAGACTAAGAATCTAGAAAATAAAGAAGTCAAAGTTTAGACTAGGGAAATTGAAAAATCAATCGAGACTTTCAATCTAGAAAAAAAACTAAATAAAATTAAAATTCTAGTGCCTCTGGTTGAACTTTCTAGAAATCCGATATACAAAAAAAAAATCGGAAAAATAAATAAATTTTTCTGATGCTGAATGTCAAGCCGATGTTATCAACTTGTAGGATGAAGAACCTACAATCTTTGGACCACACATTGAGAATAGTAAAGATTGTGTTTCTCCTTTCTATATTACATTGACTGTGCATGCTCATTTACTACACAATTTCATGTTAGACTCAGGAGCTTTGCATAATTTGATGCATAATATTATCATGGAAAAATTGGGCCTACAAATTAGCAGACCTTATCAAGATCTATACTCTTTTGATTCTAGAAAGGTTAAGTGTCTGGGTATGATTAAATATTTAGTTTTAAATATTGCTCATGTTCCTGTGAAAAGTATTCTTATGGATGTGGTTGTTTCCGATGTTCCTTCCAAGTATGGCATTATTTTATCAATATCTTGGGGTGCCAAGTTAGGAGGATCAATCCATTTAGACATGATGTATGCTACAATTCAAATTTTTGGTGGACAGTTTACTCGATTGTACAAAGAAACTCGACCTGCTTATACTGTAAGTGACCCCCAAAACCATAATAACTATCTAGTCTATGTTGTTGATCAAGATCTAGGAAATTGTATATTATCCATAGACGATGATTTTGAAGAATGTATAGAAGAAGAAAATAAAAAAATAGTTTTTTCAAAGAAAAATATAAATTTTAGAGATAGGATGTGGAAAATGTTCTTTGATGGTGCTTCATCTTGCGAAGGAGAAGGAGTTGGAGTTTTACTTTTGGCACTAGGTGATGAGTATTATATTACTTTTTCTTATAGATTACAATGGGACATTGATTATACCAATAATGTGTGTGAATATGAAGCTTTAGTTTTAGGATTAGAAGCTGCAAGAAAACTAAAAATCAAACATTTGATAGTTTATGGTGATACTGAGCTAATTGTAACACAAATAACACAACAATACCAATCTAAGCATCCGAGATTGAGGTCTTATAGAAATTGTTCTTAGGATCTCATAGAAAATTTCTTCTGGTCTTTTAACATCCATTCTATTCCTAGAATGCATAATCAACAACACGACTCCTTAGACAAATCTATTGAAACTTTCGTACCACCTACTATTTTGAAGTTGAAGTATCATATTGAGATGAGACATAAACCTTCAATTCCAAACAATGTTCAACACTGGAAAGTATTTGAAGATGATGAACAAATCAAGAAGTTTTTGGAAATGGTAGATGAGTTTTTTGAGACCCACATTGATCAAGAAAATCAGAATGATCCTGCTTGGACTATGCAGGAAGGAGAAAACCTAGAAAAGTTCCAAGATAAAATTATGAATCATCGAATGCTCTTACTTAAAAAAAATCAAATTCCCAAAGGTCTTATCCCTCTAGAAAGGTTGTTTGACCAAGATGATATAACTTTAAAATCTACTTTGTGACCTCAACCTGAAGAAGTTGAAGATTGTTACGTAGGAACAAATGAAAATCCCAAGATGGTCAAAATATATAAATATGTTCCGACTCAAATAAAGAGTAAATATGATGAGTTACTTAAACAATATAAAGATGTTTTTGCATGGTCTTACGAAGATTTAAAAACCTATGATACTTATGTTATTGAGCATAAGATTCCCTTAAAACATGGTATTAATCATTTCAAGCAAAATCTTAAACAAATAAACCTAATTCCTCTACCAGTAATAGAAAAGGAGGTTACAAAACTCCTGGATGCAAAAATCATTGTTCCCTTTAGATACTCTGAATGGGTGGATAATTTGGTCCCTGTTAGGAAGAAGAATGGAGAGATAAGACTCTGTGTTAATTTTAGGAACCTAAATCGGTCTTCTCCTAAAGATAACTACCCCCTCCCAAAAATGGATCATGTTTTAGAGAAGGTCGTAGGGGATAACATGATTTCTATGATCGATGGTTTCTTGGGATATAATTAGATTGATATTCATGAAGATGATAGAGAAAAGTCTAAATGTACAAATCCATGGGGAACTTTTATGTATGATAAAATTCCTTTTGGTTTAATGAATGCAGGAGAAAATTTCCAAAGAGAAATGGATATCGCATTTGTTGGTGAGAGAGATAAGCTTGTTGTTATTTATCTTGATGATCAGACAGTTTTTTCTAACTCTGGTTCATAACATTTGGTGCACCTGAGACAAACTTTTGGCAAATGCAGAAAGTTTGTCTTGTCTCTAAACCCTAAAAAATCACACTTTTCCATGTAGGAAGGTAAACTTTTAGGGAATATAGTTTCAAAGAATGGAATCAAATTTGATCCTAAATGAGTTGAAGCTATTTATCTAATTAATATTCCTAGAAATGGAAAATAAATTCAATCTTTTTTAGGGAAAATTATTTTTTTGAGGAGATTTATTCGTAATTTTGCTAAAATAATCAAATTGATTACAGATATGATAAAAACGGATAGCGAGGTAAAATGGGTTGTAGAAGCAAAATCATCCTTCGAACGTGTCAAGAAAACCATAGGAGAAGTACCGGTATTGGTAAGTCTCAACTATACAAAAGAGTTCTTAGTATTCTCCTTTGCATATGAATATACTATTGCAGTAGTGATCCTTTAGAAAAATGAAGAGGGATTCGAACAACCAATAGCATTTTTTAGAAAAAGCCTCAGAGATGCAAAGCTAAGATACAACATTCTTGAAAAACAAGCTTATGCGATGGTGAAGGTTCTCAAAGATTTATGAACATATGTCTTGCACTAAAAAATAATTGCTTATGTACCAAAAAATGCAATTAAAGATATCTTAGTTCAACCACATAGTGATGGAAGAAGAGGTAAATGGTTGGCTAAAATTCAAGAGATTGATTTAGAACTTTAACCAACGAAACTAGTTAAAGGTCAAGGTATGGAAAGGCTGTTAGTTGAATCAAATTTAAGAGATCTTGGAATAAATAACTTCAAGTCTCATGATTCTCTCTTAGATATAGAGGAAATTGATGATCAAGCACCTATTATTCATATTGAAGATAAGTTTTCCTCCTCATCTTGGTACAATGACATTGTTTCATATTGTTGATTAAGGTTGGTTGTCATTGATGTCAACCCTTGAAGAAAGCCCCATAGCACAAAAGTTTGGGTAATGGACCCAAGATTGTTTGATGTAAATATGACTCATTATTGTTTTGTCATGGTTGATAAGAAGTAAATATGGATGAACTCCAAAGTGGTCCCCTTATGGTGAAAGCCCTCACGGGAAGATGCTTTGTGGAGAAAGAGAACCCATGCTTAATTGTGGAAG
>JASDQU010099766.1:224723-239775 GCA_032191745.1 Picea mariana | reverse complement strand
CCTACCATGAGAGGTCACTTGGGCGTGTGAGAGATTCTGTCCTCAAGAGAAACAAGCTCGAGACCCAACTCTTTATACTCTTACCTCATTAGGGGCATGCATTAAGACGACAAGGAGAAAACTTCTTTGATACCATTGATCCATATTTTATGAGAAGAATGAAATGAATACAGATTATTAATAGGTTCTTAACACAAAATAACAGAGATACGGTAAAATTGGTTTTCTATTCAATAAGGAAATAAGCTGAAACTGTAAAATGTAGAGGAAAACAAGCTTGTTGGAATGGTGGTGGCTTATCTCTGAGAAGAGATGTGACGGTTGCACTCATTCGCAAGAAGATTATTACAATGATGCTCTAAAGGCCTTTTTTACAATAAACAGGAATGCCAAAAACCCTATACATCCAAAAACCTAACCCTAGGAGATGAAGCGCCAAAAGTCACGTGGGCCTCGTTTGGGTAAGTTAGTACATCAACTTCCGGGGGTCGTAACTTTTGCATACAATCTCCGTTTTAGGCGCATCATAACCCGTTGGAAAGGTATCTTCGAGGAGATTCATTTTGGGGGAAACATCAAAGGAAAATTCATGTTGCTCCCCATTTTCCCCAAAAAATTTCGTTTAGGGCCTCAAAATGGCTCTGGAAGTTTCAGGACCCGAAAAAACTGCTAAAAATAGTAAATTACCAAAATTGTTAGAAAAATGTTTAGCGCTAGTTGGAAAAGGTGGATGGCCACTGATATCCACCTATATCAAAACTCCATCCCCACTACCATACAAACCAAAATCAACCTCTCCCTCCCTAAAACAATCTAAGCTATCTGGGTTCATGTGAGTATGCATCATCCTACTACCTGGTTGTAGGCATGTCAATTAGCAAAGTGTTGGCAACCATTTCTCTTTTTTATCCTATCTCTATAATGCTACCTACACAAGTGTTTTGGAACCCTTGATTCTCATCACAAGTTTTTGAATAAAACAACACTGTCATTTTGCGCATTTGCACACCTTCCTTTGTTCTTGTTTTCACGACTACAAGCGTGAAAAAATTGATTTCGAAGTCACGTCAATGGCATTAAAATGGTCACTGGATTATTATAGTCACTCTTTTCTATGTGTTCATTGCATTTCCAATTCATTTATGTTCACACAGTTGGCAAGACACCAGAACCTTTACTCGTTTGGCATTTTTTTATTGTTAATATGATTTCATTTTTATGAGACTGTGATGGTACTCTAATGAGTGTGATTTAGTCCTTCATTCAATGGTGGTTTGAATGCTTTTGATCGAATCCAATGGTTTCATATCAACACATTAACATGGTGATTAGACCCTTAATTTAATGGTTTCATACAAAGCCTACATTTTATCATTGAATCCTTGGTGCTATATTCGAATCATTGTTTTGATTTTAAAACCATGCAAATACTATTGCTTGTGCAAAGATTTGGGTCGACTTACCATAGTTTTCATTAATTGTTTGAATGGCATTTGATTTTAACACATTGAAATAGTGATTTGAATCACCATATGTGCCGTCGATTGTACAGTTGGATATGACTATTTTGCATGGGTTGATTTCATTCCACCACCCTCGCACACTTTGGCATTAATGCCTGCCTCCTTACCGGGTTACCTCTGTTGGTTTTTGGGGAAATCTGTGAGCTATTCGGTCTTGCATATACACTGTCCAAACCCTCACCACTTACCCTACTCACTGTGTGTTCTCTCCTATGGCCCCTGTAGGGTGAATTTAACCCCATGGTGTTCAGAGTCAGTTACTGTTTGATTGCTAGAGAAGACTGCCCCGTAATTACCTCCCAGAGACATGTTTTACGTAAGCGATTTTGGGAAAACGGTTTTGAATCAGATCAAACCGTTGAAAACCCAGAACCGAAATTAGCCCCTTTACCTTCAATGTGGGAGGTTTCCTCAGAAATCGAGTTGTTACAGAGATATATCTCGTGTTTTGGAGGTCAAGTTTCAAATCCTCTCCATGGTTGTAAGGTGCGTTTTGGGTCTGTGTGCATTTGCCGGAATGTTTATGAATTCTCCAGGCCTGTTCCTCAGAACCCCTCTCACCTGTATAGCCTCTCACACTCTTGAACCCTTGATCAATCCTTAGAAAATCAATCAGTCCGTCAGAAGAACTAAAAGACTACGGGTTCAATTGTCTTCAAAAACTTTGAGACAGCTACGACCTTCGTCAATTCAAATTTATCCTGACCGAATTGTTTTCCTACAGTCCAGGTATGTTTTTTTCAACATCAATTTTGTTTTATGAGTTGGTGTGACCGATTATGTTTTCGTTTAATTAGTTTTGTTCATTTTAAATAGATTCAAAACTATTCTGTTATATTCGGAGTACTAAAAATGATTTCGTTATGAATCATAACAGTAGATTCATTTTGCTAAAATCAAATATAGCTATGATTTGGTTAATGCGATTTTATTGTTCTCAGTTTAGAATAGCGATTGTGTCGGCCCTAAGTTAGTTTGATTCATTTGTTTTGATTTGATTTTGAAATGATTCTGTATGTTGAACTAGCATAGTCTTTTGTGTATGCGATGCATTGATATCAGGGATTGGTTTGATAAATACAACATAATCTATTGATTCAAAAAATAAAAACAACTCTGTTAGTTTTGCATTTAGAATCGATTTTGTTAAGTGTTGGATTGACATGTTATATCTATATTGAGTTCATACTAAATATTTGTTTGATCGGTCTATTTTGTTTGAAATTGATTCAAAAAATGATTTTGTTGGTTTCCAATTGTCAATCGATTATGTCTGCTCCAAATTGGTAATAAAAGTTGTTTGATAGATCGTACATATCCTGTTATCATGTGATTAATTCAATTACGATTTCATTTGTTCAAATTGGCATAAAGAATCTGGTTACTTCTAGCATGAATGATTTGTTTTGTGTTGAATAAATAATTAAAGATTTGTTTAATAGTTAGGATATATTTCTGTTAGTTTTGGATTGATTTAAAATGGTTTTGTTTTCAAATTATACCAGCTACAGAATCACAAGATTCTGTAGCTAGTCCTAAAAATTAGATTTTTGTTAATTTTATCAATAAAACATTATCTAAACTTGTGTATTCTTGTCTACCCACAGGTACCTACGAATTTCATTGACAAATTGGACATGTTGTGGCAGTTTAGATATAGTTTTGAGTTGTTAGTCATAGGCAAAAATAGAGACTTGGGAGATTGTTCCCAGATTTTTTGTAAACTGTTTTGATGATTCCCACTGGGATGTTTTACCCTATGGCCTTTAAATACTTGTTATTTTTTGTAATGAAGCCTCATCATCATGGTTGGGAGAACAGACTATGGATTTATAATGATACAAGTTGGGATGAAAGTTGATGTCTTGTAATAGCTTTAACTTTCAATATATCAAACTTTTATTTCAAGTTTTCTTCATATCAGTTTGCAATCAATTATCGACTACTTTAGCTATCATAATTCGTTGCAGGTTGATGTGATTTGGTTTATGTTTTATCCATATCTGATCTCTCTTATTTTAAAAGTACAACATTTACTTTGTTTCAATTTGATGAATAAAGGTTTATCTTCTTCGTTAATTGAATTGTTCTGTACAAATCTTTGCACAGGGATTTATCTAACTGCGATGATTTGTAAATTATAAGATTGTTGTCCTTTTTTATGTCTTGTTTGTCCTGTCATTTATATTCGAAGAGCACTACTGCTTCCTGTTTACGAGAAGCTCGTGGAGAATCTGGTGCGGGTTTCCTCCCACCGAACAGTTGAATCAACTATTGTGTGCAGGACAAACCTGAAGCGTTACTTCAGGTCAGTTTTCTATTTGTTATTTAATAGTTAATTTATTAGTGTTATTTAAGTAGTTTAGATAAATACATATAGTTTAGGTTTATAGTTAGGATCATTATTTTAATTGTGCAACTTAGATAGTTTTCATTTTATTTCTTTGTCATAAAATTATAAAAATCAAAAACAATAGTTTTGCTGTCTTAGGACAATTTACAAATGATTTTAGCAGGTTTTCATTTAAAATCTGTAATCTGTAAATATTGTACATTTGTGATTAAGATCTAATTTTGTCAATAACTGAACTTTTAATTTTATTATTGTATAATAGTAGTAAGTAAGCTGTATATATATATTTTAGATTTGTATATAGTTCGATGTAGTTTCTTTTTCCACTTAGATTAATTTCTTTAGTTTAATTTTCTTTCGTTTTCCTAGGACTTAGATCGGCCAACGGAGCCACTAAACCCATCGGGGTGGATCATCCCAAACGGCTTGGGTTATTTAGACAACCCTGGACCGGATCCACTCCTCCAGTTGACGAGCATTCAATTTCGCCTGTCAACACAAAGGAAGAAAAGACCATCCTTCATCCCCCACCCATGAAGGCTCTAGTTCTCAAAATTCCTCTAGTTGGGGCTCACCCAACACTGACACAAACATTGAAGGTCCAAAAAGTACTCCAAATGAAATGACAGAACATCGAAAGAAAGGACTTTGCTACTATTCTGATGAAAAGTATTCACTAGGGCATAAATGTAGAAAACAAAAGTTCTTTCAGATTGATGCATCCGCTTCATATTCTTCTAATGACATCCCAGGAGATGAGGCTCATGACTTAAAGGCGGCTCCACCAAGTGATCACATTGAAGATCTGTTGTAACCCTTGTGGAACCATAGGAACCCATCATATCTCTTCATGCACTCTTAGGTATTTAGGCCCCGTAGACATTGAATCTCAAGGGCTACATCAAACATTAGTCGGTGGTGGTGTTGATTGATAGTGGTAGAACCCATAATTTTATTCATCACAGGCTTGCTGATGAGATCCATTGCTTTTTCTGCCATGTTTCTAATTTTCAAATCCTCATCGCTAATCATGGTACTATGAAGTGTGGGGGTCGTTGTAAGAATTTCAAGATACAAATGAGTGATTATACTCTGAAAACCCACATGTTCTCTATTTCCATGGGTGGTTGTGATATTTTATTAGGAGTGGAATGAATTCTCACTCTGGAGTCAATCACAATGGATTATAAAAAATTATATATGAGCTTCACCCAAGATTCCCACTCCTATACCCTTCGAGGTCTCCAAGCGGGCTCTCCTGAAATTATCAACTCTCACAGGATGGAAAAACTATTGAAGAAAGGAAACTATGATGTTATTTATCAATTTAATTCCATACAGGTCACTAAACAGGCCTCTCAGGTAGTTATTCCTAGCCCACAACTCATATTGTATAGGTACCCCAAGGTCTTTGATATTCCCACAACCTTACCTCCCTCTAAGGGTGAGCATGATCATAGCATCCCTCTCCTTCCGGGAAGTCAACCCCCCAATGTATGTCCCTACAGATATCCATTTGCTCAGAAAATTGAAATATAAAAGATGGTACATGAATTACAGGAGGCGGGGTAATTCACCCCATTACCAACCCATGTTCTTCACTAGTGGTGATGGTCTTAAAGAAAGAAGGTACTTGGCACACGTGACCTTATTTCCATGCCTTGAATAAACTAACCATCAGAGATAAGTTTCTCATTCCTATAATTGATGATCTGTTGGATGAAGTCCAAGGTGCCTATGTTTTCACCAAGTTATACCTTCGCTCAAGCTTTCACTAGATTCGCATGAAAGAGGTAGATATTTCGAAGACTACTTTCAAAACTCATGAAGTACAATATGAATTTTTGTTCATGCCTTTTGGCCTTTGCAATGCCCCATCCACCTTCCAAAGTCTCATGGATAAATTATTAAAACCTTACCTTCGGAAGTTTGTCTTTATTTTCTTTGATGAAATCCTCATTTACAGCCACACTTGGGATAGCCACCTTCTTCATGTGGACAAATTCCTTCACTTGCTGCATGAAAACCAATTGTTTGTCAAAAATACCAAATGTTCATTTGGAGCTCGCGAAGTGGAATATTTGGGACACATTGTCAGTTTCAAAGGGGTAAAAGTGGAACCCAAAATGATACGAGCTATGCAGGAATGGTCGCGACCCAATACCTTAAAGCGCCCAAGGGGTTTTCTTTTTCTCACATGATATTATAGGAAATTTGTCCACCATTATGGAAAAATTTCTAATCCATTGACCAAACTTCTTAAAAAGAATGCATTTCATTGGACACATGTGCTTGAGTAATCCTTCACATAATTAAAGAGGTCCATGTGCATTACTCATGTCCTAGTAGTTTCTGACTTCAACAAAACATTTATGATGGAATCCGATGCTTCTGGCACTAGTAGGGCATAGTGCTCACACAAGATGGTATACCTTTGGCCTTTACTAGCCAAGGGTTGAGTGGCCGCAATATGGTAAGATCTACGTATGAAAAATAAATGTTGTCCATTCTCCATGCGGTGCACACATGATGGCCATATCTCTTGGGACATCATTTTCAGATCAAAACAAATCATCATAGTTTGAAATATTTTTTGGAGAAACAATTACCCTTCCTAGAACAAAATAAGTGGTTGACCAAAATGTTGGGTTATGATTATGAAATTATATACCAAAGGGAAAATATAATATATTATTCGATGCATTATCACACCAACATGAGGAAGATGACTCCCTCTTTTCTTTATCTTCATCAGTCCTGATTGGATTGAAGAAGTAAGCCAAGAGTGTCTAAGATAACTGACTCTATCCAAGTTAATTCAACGCCTTCAGAAGGACCCTAATCCTCCTATCAACTACACTTGGTAGGAAAATATTCTTAGATATAAGTATTGCCTGGTTCTCTCACCATCTTCAACACTCAAGCCATGACTCTTAAATGAGTTTCACTCATTGTCTATTGCGGGTCACTCAGGCTTCCAAAAGACATATGTTTGTGCCCATCATTATTTTTTTTGGGTAGGCATGAAGAAGGATATCCTTTTCTTTGTCACAGAATGTGGGGTGTGCTAATGTAATAAAGGTGAAACAATCAAGTCTCCAGGCATCCTACAACACCTACCCATTCATATTCTATATGGAAATAAATCTCCATGGATTTTATAGTGGAACTTCCTAAAGATGGTAACAAGTCTATCATCATGGTGGTGGTTGATCACCTCTGTAAGTATGCTCATTCTTGTGCCTTAGCCCACCCTTTCACACTAGCACTAGTAGCACAAGTTCTTCTTGATTAGATGTTCAAGTTACATGGAATGCCCACCTCTATTTTATCTGATCATGAACCCACTTTCACAAGAAAATTTTGGACAGAGTTGTTTAAATTGCAAGGCACCCAACTGAACATGAAAACAACCTATCATCCCTATTCTAAAAATGAGAGGGAAGTGGTAAAAAAATGTTTGGAAACCTACTTGTAGTGTTTTTCTTCGATCAAACAACACCAGTGGGTCCATTGGCTTTCCTTAGCAGAATGGTGGTAAAATACTTCATATCATACGACCACTAAAATGACCCCATATATGGAAAATTCCCACCTACTATCACTACCTATATTCTAGGCACATCAAAGGTCTAATCTAGTGATACAATGTTGCAAGGTTGCAAAACCACCCCCTTGGCTCAGAATGATAACCTCCACATGGCCCAAAATCGCATGAAGCAACAAATGGGCCAACATCATTCAAAAATGGTTTTTCAGGTAGTCGATCAGGTGTCTCTTAGGTTCCAACCTTACATGAAAAAATCTTTTAAATCCTAGGGACATCACAAGTTGGCACCCAAGTTTTATGGGCCCTACCAAATCATCAAGTGTATTCATTCAGTGGCCTAAAAACTGGGCCTTCCAATGACATCCAAAATTCATTCAGTGTTCCATGTTTCCTGTCTGAAGAAAGTAGTGGGACAAAATTGCAGGGTCCAAACCATACTTCTAGAATTAGATGACGAAGTCTCCCTTTGGCTCCAACCAGACACAGTCCTCAATCACCGTGAAATTCAGCTGCATGGTAGAACTATCAAAGAAATGTTGATCCATTGGAAGGACACATCAATAGAGGATGCCACTTGGGAACCAACGAGTATACTTTAGCAGTTTCCGCACATGCAGCCTTGAGGAAAAGGATGATCTTGAAGGGGGAGGACATGTTCAGATCCGATCCTAAACCCTCTCCATAGGTCACTAGTTAGTAGGATATGTTTTCTATGTAATAAAGACTGACATTAGTTAATAAGGCCTAATAAATAAAGGAAAATAAATCAATGTTAGAATACCTAATAAAATCTTCCTCTTCTAGAAAGTTCTTCGTCTAGAAGTTTCATTAGAAGGTACAATTAGTATAAATAAGAGTAGGATGAATTGGATATTCTTGTCTTGGATATTATTGTAATAGAGCTCTACTCTGCTATAGGTTTACCCCTCGAAGAGGCAACTGAACATTGCTATCATTAATAAAGGTGCTCTTTCTGGTGTTATTCTGGTATTATTCTGATATTGTTCTGTATATATCATTGTTTTTCTACCATTGCTTGCTAAATATTTATTTTTTGCATACTATATTATATCTAGAATATTACAAAGAATGTGATGTTTGTCAATGCAACAAGGGAGAAACAATTAAAACCTCGGGAAGACTACAAAAATTTTCGATCCCACCCGCTATTTGGAGAGATATCTCTATGGATTTCATTGTTGGCTTACCTAAATCGGGCAATACGTCAGTCATCATGGTGGTAGTTGATATTCTTTCCAAGTATGCTCATTTATGTGCTCTTAAACACCTTTTCACCGCCTCCATTGTGGCTCAAATATTCATGGATCATATCTTCAAGCTTCATGGCATGCCTCTTTCTATTTTTTCTAACAGATATCCCACTTTCACCAGCAATTTTTGGCAAACAATGTTCAAGATCCAAGGAAGAAAATTGCATCTCAGCACCGCCTACCATCCCTAGACTGATGATCAAACTGAATTTGTCAACAAGTGTTTGTAAACATATTTGAGGTGTTTTGCATCTAAACAGAAAAATCAATGCGTTTAATGGTTACCCCTAGATGAAGGGTCGAGTCAGAAAGTTTTCAGTATATGGAAGGCCAAGGATCAGAGATCTCCTGTCGTGACATGGAAACCCAACCTCATTTTGTATTTTCTAGCACAAATCCCGATGTACGCGGGTTGTAGTGGATAAACAAGCATATAAGCATCTTGCATAGTATATAGGGAGCATATATGTGGAAACATGTATATTTTTAGCTCTGGATTCATCAAAAGGGGATGATAAGTCTGCAAAGGGAAATGGAAAAAGGCCCTCTATGAAAGATAGAAATGGTGAGGAAAATATTGCTATAACACCTCTTACCATACAACCACTCGCATGACTCTTTTTGAAGCAGTATATGGAAAAAATCCACCTTCAGTTCTATCATACATGTCCAGTGTATCGAAGGTCCAGGCGGTTGACCAAACTCTTACAGTTCAAAAGGATATTCTCCATACCCTCAAAGAGAATTTAGTTATTTCTTAGAATCACATGAAGAAAAAAAAATATCAAGGTCACTCAGAACGTCAATTTGTTGAAGGGGACTAGGTGTTTCTTTGACTACAACCTTATAAGCATATTTTACTCAAGGTCGACCATTGTCAAAAAATGGTGCCCAAATTTTATGTTCCTTATACAATTATCAAGTGAATGGGATAGGTGGCCTATCTGTTAGCTTTTTCCATCCATTCTAAGCTCCATCTTGTTTTTTATGTCTCCTCCTTAAAGAAGGTGATTGGAATGGTTATCACATATTCTTGCAGGGGAGTGTTTTCCCTTAGGATTTGGCCATTGGATGACCAAATGAGAAATAAGGGGGCTTAAAAAACCCACAACTATGTTTAATCCAAACTCAGGGTGTGTTGTGCTAAGGCGTGTGCATATCAGGACAGCAGAGAATGCCACTTCAGGAATTTTGAAGTGAGGAAGGCGCGAAACCCCCGATTCCTAAAGTGCGAAGAAGATCTAGGTCGTCCAAACTAGAGGGGCACATGGAAGAAAATTAACGATTTTGCTATTTTTCTAGTTGGGGTTTTAGCGTGGAGCACGATGCAAGTTCACAAAATGAGAAATCCTGAAATCGCGGTTTCACAAATCGGAGGTTTGACAGGAAGCAATGCCTCGATTCCCCGAAAAGTGAATTCCTGAAAACATTCAGGGACAGAGCCCTAGGTCATGGCCCAAGGTAATATAGAAAAGAGGGGACACAAAGAAGAGTAAGGGCTTGTTTATCGGTTGGTGACTGGGTTTTCCGGGATGCAATTGTGGTCTTCAAACGCATAGCAGATATGACCATCAATCTGAGAGAGGCCATTTCACGAGTTCAAGCATCAGGATATTGGGAATCAAATGGAGTGAAGACTCTTGAAACGTGAAATCCCAAAATTTCTTAGGGGATAAGAATTGGTTCATGGACCGAGGTCATATGCAGGTAAAGGTGAAGAGTTTACGTGAGATATGCCCAGGGCCAAAATGTTGTTGTTATTGCAGAAGGGGTCACCACATTCTCCAAGTGCCAAATCGAATCGACCTCGTTATGATCCCGATGAAGAAGTAAACAAAAGTGGGGGGAGGTGGTTGAAGCCTCACCTCACCCCATAAATGAAAAGCATGGAAAAGTTGGCAGTGGAGGCGAACCGTCAGCCCATGGTACCTTTGCGGTCTAGTTTTTCTACAAGGCCCATACTGATCTGAGCTCATGTTTGATAGGAGAATGCAAGTGCAGAATGACAAAAGAAGATGCAGACATCAAGCCTTGAATGTAATGGTTTGAGCACACCTTTGTTGAGGATTGTGACTTATTTTGAGTATATATGTGGAGTTCTGGGATTTTTTAAAGGTCTTTTCTTTAGCATAGCTCCCAATCTGTAACTTTGTTCCACCAGAGTTGTTCTCTAGTTATGTAATCAATTTGAGACTTTCATGTTAATAGAAATTATCTTCCTTTCTCTTTCATTTTGTCTGTAAAGTTGTTTAAAACAATTGGGCATGGATGATCCAGTCAAGGATCGTTATACTATTGCAATGGAGGTTTTATTATAGTGGTATTGTGGTCAGTTTTATTCATTTCACTGTGTATATGTTTCCTTATCACATTGAATGGCTCGGGCATGGAGGATCCAGTCGAGCTGTTGTAGTTGTAGGATGATGGAGGTTTGATCATACTGCAGTTGTAACTGTGTCCCTTGTAGACATATTTCGGTGTCTTAATTTGATCTCAATAATTCTCTTGAGCTTGGGTTTTCTTCTCTAAGCTGCTGGAAGGCCTAATGCCCAGAGAATTCTCCTTCACCCTTTCTTGTAATTCTTCCCTCTGCTCTCACTTTAACTCAAGTTACCGACTGAAGTTAATGTGACCCTCACTTCCCTGTGCATTTATTGTCCAGTTCTGTGTTGAACATATTTCATGTTGTTGAGTTTCGACCATCGACCATCCACATTTAAACCAACATCCACCCCAAACACCGATGGGTACTAGGCTTACCTCCCCTGCAATCAAGAGGTGACTTCCGATGCTAACAAGAACTATCTGCCAAACTCAAACCAATCTTACCGATTTGGATGAAGAAGGATCCATATAGTTTCTTCCACAAGTAGTCTTGGACCAACATGAGCATTGTACCTGTCATCTCACTATCAATGAAGTGTTAGTCCATAGGAAAGATACAACTCTAGTTGATCCCACCTGGGAGCCTGCTACCATTCTGTAGAAATTTCCTCATCTATATCCTTGAAGAAAAGGTTGTTTTTTAAGGGGGGGGCATGTTAGGGAACTAACCTCCCTAACCCCTCACATAGGTAGAATAATACAGTTTCCATGTAGTAAATGACAATATTAATAAGGCCTAGTAATAAGGAAGAATAAGTCAAATGTAAGAAGACCTAATAAAAGCTTCTTCTTCTAGAAGATCTTCCTCTAGAATTTTCTTTGGATTGATAGATTTAGTATAAATAGGAGTCGAGGGAATGAGAGTTTTTTTCTTGAGAATTATTGTAATAGACCTATTATCTACTGGAGGTTGCCCCCTCGAAGAGGCAAGTGAACATTGTTTCCTATCAATAAAGGTATAATTTGTTTATTGTAGTTTCCTCTATTGTGTTGTTACTATTGAAATATTGTAACTGCAAAGAGTATTCTATTTATTATTGAGTCATTATTCATTATATCAATCCCATTTTATGGATTGATCATGTGGGGAATTATAATTGACCAAATCCCCTTTTGCGGATTGGTCAAACCCTAATTTTATTATGCAAATTAAGAAGTCGACCCCTAGGCATAATTAAAGTTCTTTTAAACACTAAGAAGAAAATTCAGCCCAGTGAAGAGACACCTTTCCAGCACCTGTCAGCCTGTAACACACCCATGACGAGGAATACAATTTTTCTCTTTTCTTAAAGGACATAATCTCCATTCATGGTTCCTAATTTGGAAGGTCAGGGAACTAGTCCAACCTCCTGGTCAAGGATCTCTGATTCTGAAGCCAAACCTTTCTCCAAGACCTTGATTGTATCGTTCAACAATTAAACCCATAACCTTTTGGTTCTTGGTGCAAGTTTAAGGGCACCCATGACCTTCCCTTTCACCCTGCTGTGAAAAATTAGAGTGTCGGGCGTTAGCTCCTTTTGTTTGATAAGCGCACTCTTGATATGACCTTGGCTATGACCATGCGATTGTGGGAACGACCACAAGAGTTTTGGAGTCAAACTACTTTCAGGCCCAAAATGCTATTACAACCTCCATGAGTCTTCTTGATGAAACCATGATTTGAATTATGGTCCACCCTCAATATCTTAAACTCCTCACAACTCCTATCCCCACAATGCTACGAGATCGTCGATCTCACGATATTGATGATAAAAACTAAATCGATCATTCAGATCCATGCCTCTCGGATCTATGGACTAGGTCTGCTCCTTCGAATAAACAGTTGATATCTCTTCGCAATTCCAAACTCTAGTAATTTGAAATCTCAAACCCATCTTCCTTCCGTACTTCAATCCTCTGAAGTTGACGATCTATGGACACCTATCCTACTCAATCAATGATCCTTCCTTCATTCTGGGTGGTTGACCTTTCAACCCATATCAATGGTCCAACAACCCTCTTCTCGATCAGCAGTTGCGATCTCCTTTGAATCTCCGAACTTCTGAGATCTCAAATCTCAAACCTCTTTTTCCCTAATGGATTTTACCTGGAGTCTAATATCCACTAACGTGTGTCTTCCCTAAATCCAATGATCAAGGATTACTTCAGGACTTTACCCAGAGTGTATGGATCTATGCCATGTTCCTCTTAGATCCAGCGGCTACAAATCACTTCAGGACTTCGGGTCTTCACGCTTCAGCCATCTCAGTTCTCAAACTAAAAACCACTTCAACTTTTCTCCAGAGTTCAAGATCTATTGACAAGTGTCTCCTCACATATCAATGACTCACGGCTCTTCAGATATTTGGGCTTCGGGTGTTTCAACACTTCAACCTCCACCTTCCTCTAGATCTTCTGATGTGCTGACACATACCCTCATGGATTCAATGGCCCATATCTCCTCTCTCACGAATCAAGATTTCGTGTTTCGCGACTTTGGAGGTTGGCTTACCTCTATTTCCCCGATTCCCGATATTCACCCATGTCAAATCAATAGTAAAGGAGGGTCCCAGTAAATCCTTATATCTACGGTCTAGATCATGTCACAACTTCAGGTTTTGGGAATTTAGTCATGCCAATGTGCTAATCACTCGATGTACAATCTTGTGAAGACTGAAGGCGTCGAGCCATTAACACCTATGCCCCTTCTTCAAATCTAATGGTCACGACAGACCCTGGGTCCTCCCGAACAAACCTCATCCATTCATATTCTAAATGAAAGGATATTCCCTTTCGATACTTGAACTTGACTATTCTTCCTGAGCTTCGTCAATTATGAAGGATTTAAGAGTGTTGCACCCTTTCTCCTGGGATTAACACTTAGAAGAATTTCTGTGTACCCCTTGTGCTCATTCATCAAGTCTATAACTTAAGTGGTTCTTGGTTTCTCCTTGCCTCGCAAAGAGCCTGTGCATACCTGCACTACCTCTCTTGAGATTAACCAACTCTGTCCTCCAAGGGACTCAGAACGATTAGGAGGGTCGACATGCATACATGAAACTGCACCTATGGTCAACGAACTCACATTTTGTGGCTCTAGCTTAAGCCACCGTGGAATGCAATTATTCACGAGTATAAAACATTTCCTATCCATATGATTTCCTACTTTCCTAAATTCACATTCAGGAAGATACAAAAGAAGGAAAATGCAGTATAAATCATTAAGCAAACATTACCATCCCTGCAACATTCATAAGATATCCAACTTTAACTCACAGTACCACTTAAATACACAAGATATGTGATTACTTATCTATTACAGGTGGTATCCAACTAACTAACTGTGGGTGTTCGTCCTTCCACCCTACCATAGGATCAAAGGCATTCATTCTTAGCACTCTGGCCACCCCCATGCCAAGCCATGATATCACCAGGGAAATCTCGCAGTTCTCAAGGGTTCTTTCTTTGTTCACCTACTACTCGGGTTCTGTTCTCTGAAACTTTCATATATTTCTCTATGTTATGGCCTCGACGAGGTTTATCAGATGCTCACTTAGCATCAATATTGTGGCCTTCTATTCATTATCCGTTGGAGAGCTCCTCTTATCCCCCTTACGAGCTTGTGCGCCCCTCTCCTCTCTGGTTGTCCCTGTGCATCTATCTTACCTTCCTTATTTTCAAAGGTTCCCAACCCATCACGTTCCTTTTTTTAGAAGAAATTTTGGTTCTGCAGATCTCTATGGTACTTCGAGCTAACATTCTGCACCTAGACCATGCTCCCATTCATGAGGGTGGTTGATAATTCAACCACTGGTCCTTTCTTCATTAACTGATTTCTCTCCTTGGGATTTGAAGGAGGTTTATCATCCTCATCAAAGGAAATTTGTGGTTATTTGATATAATGAACCCTCTCGTATAGTTTTCACACTCTTCCTCTAGTGATATCATGGCCAATACTTTCAAGGATTTACCCCCACAGTTAGTTATTGGC
>JASDQU010099766.1:200811-215607 GCA_032191745.1 Picea mariana | reverse complement strand
ACTCCTTGCAACTCATGTCCCCGTAATGCTATGGGATCATCGATCTCACAATCTTGATGATAACGGATAAATCAATGATTCATATATGTGCCTCTCGGATCTATGGACCAGGTATGCTCCCTAAAATCAACGGTCAAGATCTCTTTGCAATTTTCGACTTCGAGAATTTTAAATCTCAAATCCAACTTCCTTCCGTACTTCAATCCTCTAGAGTTGACAATATACAGACACCTGTCCTACTCAATCAACAGTCTTGCCTTCATTCTGGGTGGTTGACCTTTCAACCCATATCAACGGTCCAATGACCCTCTTCTCAATCGGTGGTCGAGATCTCCTCCGAGTCTCCAGACTTCTAAGATCTCAAATCTCAAACCTATTTTTCCCCAATGGATTTTACTCGGAGTCTAAGATCCATTGACACGTGTCTTCCTCGAATAGAACGATCGAGGATTACTTAGGGACTTTACCCGGAGTGTATGAATCTACTCCACATTCCTCTTAGATCCGGCGGCTACAAATAACTTCGGAACTTCGGGTCTTCGTGCTTCGTCGATCTCAGTTCTCAAACTGAAAACCCACTTTAGCTTTTCCCCAGATTTCAAGATCTGTTGACAAGTGTCTCCTCATAGATCAACGACTCACAGCTCTTCGCCTCTTTGGTCTTTGGGTGTTTCAACACTTCAACCTTTGCCTTCCTCTAGATATTCCAACCTACTGACACATACCCTCTTGGATTCAACGGTCCATATCTCCTCTCTCACGAATTAGGATTTCACGTTTCATGACTTTAGAGGTTGGATTACCTCTGTTTTCCCGATTCTCGATATTCACCTGTGTAAATTCAACAGTCGAGGAGGGTCCTAGTATATCCTTAGATCTGCGATCCAGATCATGTCACAACTTTGGGTTTTGGGAGTTTAGTCACGCCAACATGTGAATCCCTTGATGTGCAATCTTGCAAAGACTGAAGAAGTCGAGGTGTTAACGCATGCGTCTCTTCTTCAAATATAATGGTCACGATAGAACGTGGGTCCTCCTGAATGGATCTCATTCATTCATATTATAAACGAAAGGATATTTCCTTTCAATACTTGAACCTGACTATTCTTCCTGATCTTCGTCAGTTATGAAGAATTTAAGAGCATTGTGCCCTCTCTCCTGGGCTTAACACTTAGAAGAATTTTTGCGTACCCCTTGCGCTCATTCATCAAGTATAGAACTTAAGTGATTCTCATTTTCTTCTTTCCTCGTAGAGAGCCTATGCATACCTTCACCACCTCTCATGAGCTTAACCAACTTCATCCTCCAAGGGACTCAAAACAATTAGGAGGATCGACATGCATACATAATATTGTACCTAAGTTTGATGAACTCAGAGTTCGTGGCTCTAGCTTAAGCCACCACAGAACACAAGTATTCACGAGTATAAAACATGTGCCTAAATCCACATTCAGGAAGATAAAAAATAAGGAAAATACAGTATAAATCATCAAGAAAACATAACCATCCCTACAACATTCATAGGATATCCAACTTTAACTCATAGTACCACTTAAATACACAAGATATGTGATTACTTATCTATTACAGGTTGTAGCCAACTAACAGATTGTGGGTGTTCATCCTTCCACCCTACCATAGGCTCAGAGGCATTCATTCTTAGCACTCTGGCCACCCCCGTGCCAAGCCATGATATCACTAGGGAACTCTCGTAGTTCTCAAGGGTGCTTTCCCTGTTCAGCTTCTGCTCGTGTTTTGTTCTCTGCAAATGTTAGATATTTCTCTCGGTTATGGCCTCGGTGAGGTTTATCAGAGGCTCACTCAACATCAATCTCACATCCTTCTATTCATTATCCCTTGGATAGATTCACGCATCCCCCTTACGATCTTGCATGCCCCTCTCCTCTCTGGTTGTCCCTCTGAATCTATCTTACCTTCCTTCTTTTTGAAGGTTCCTGACCCATCACATTCCTTCTATGAGAAGAAAGTTTGGGTCTGCAGGTCTCTGTGGTACCTTGGGATGAAATTATGGAGATAGACCATGCTCCCATTCATGGGGGTGGTTGATAATTCAACCACTGGTCCTTTCTTCATTAACTAATTTCTCTCCTTGGGATCCAAAGGAGGTTTATCATCCTCATCAAGGGAAATTTGGGGTTATTTGATATAATGAACCCTCTCGTATAGTTTTATTGACGGGCGAAATTGACCGCTCGTCAACTAGAGGAGTGAATCCGGTCTGGGGTTGTCTAATTAACCCAAGCCGTTTGAATTAATCCACTCCAACGAGTTTAGAGGCTCCGTTGGCTGATCTAAGTCCTGCAGTTGACGAGCGGTCAATTTCGCCCGTCAAAAAATGGCGCTAGAAGGAGGGACTGAAAACTATTAATGGCATGATGAGGTCGTAAGACTCCTCCAACACCTACCCTCTCACCTATAGTAACTAGAAGTCGTTCAGATGACAACAGTGTCCCTCAAATAGCAACCACATCAAACGATGATCTACGGATCACAGTTGAACCAATAACTCCAAATCCTACGAGTGGTGACATACAAGAGATTGTTCAGCAATCTCTCATAAGAACGCATAGTGCCTTAGCCCGTATAAGACAACCAAACTAACCTTTGAATAAACCATTAGACTTCTCTGATATCAGAGAACAACTTGGAGGTACTAACCTTACCTTAAACCCTATAGATCCAATCCTCACTCCTGCAGCAGAAGGATCTGGTATACCACCATCACCACCTCCTTCATATCCTTCTTCTTCTAGAGAAGAATCCTCTGATGAAGGCAGTTCCTCATCCCAGCCTTCGACACCACCCACACCTATGGCCAACCCGAATAATCCCGCTAGACCCTGGCTCGACCAAGATGTAGTGGCCATACCTGGGCCTCAGCATCCCTTACCAAAACACCCAGAGAAATGGCTCTCTAAATTTGACCCGGACTCCAAGTAGATAGTCGAAGATCACATCAAAAATTTTATGTTAGCCATTAGACTCCGTAGTGTTGAGCACGAAGACGTAGTCTGTAGATTGTTTCCCTACACCTTTGAAGGAAATGCCTCTACCTGGTACTTTTCCCAACAGCCCCACACCATCGTGTCATGGGAGAAATTTGAATCTTGTTTCCTTGAGAAGTTCGGAGATGACAAGTTTCCTGAGGTTTTGGTCATGGAGCTTTCTAGTTTAAAAATGAACCCCAAAGAAAAGATTAAATACTTTAATCAAAGGTTCTTGACACTAAAGAACCGGATCCCTATGGATTCAATGCCTGCCGAGAATCTTATTGTCGCATACTACACGAAAGCATTACATCAAAACATAGCCATTTGGGTAAAGAGATCCAAGAAAGACACGTTGTTAGAAGCCTTCGAAGAGGCCAAACAGATTGAGAAAGACATTCTTAGTTTAAAAGATACTACTAGCAATGAGATAGAGACTAGTTCATCTACCAAAAAGAAAATCAAAATCCTCCCTAGACCTTCCCAAAACAAAACTCAACCTTAGAGTTTGGATTTAGAAAACTTACAAAAATTCATTCAAAAATTGTCCAACCAAGTTATAGATTTGAAAAGGTCGGCTAAAGAAGCTTCTTCGAGCAAAGGGCCTTACAAACCCCCTTTTAGGAAGCCTTTTCCCACCAACCGACCTAATTCAAATACTGAAGGCCTAAATCTAGAAAGCCTGCAATTTGCTATTCAAACGATCCTAGAAGCACATGATAACTTGATTCCTCCCGAGGTTCCTGAAGAAGTAGCCGAACAAGAAATGGTAGAAGAAGATGAATCCTCTCCGAATATTTTCGGACATTGTTTGGATAGCATTTTTCAAGATAATTTCGAAACAGTGCACCCTTACAATACTAGGAGCAAGACAACAAATAAGCCTTCTTCTGAAATCACTACGACTTTGCCTCCAAAACAGTCTAAATCGACTGAGACTAAACATAATTTAGTAAACCCAAGTTTAGATTATGATTTGGTTGAGGATCTAAAAAATCTTAGGGCTAATATCTCTGTTTACAAATTATTAAAATTCCCTTTTCTTCTACAAAAAATGTTGCAGAATATTGCAGGAACAACAAAAATAGCAATCCGAGCAGTAACAAAGGTGTTTAAAACAGCCCTAAAATTCCTCAGAAGGCCTCTACCAAAACCACATCCAAGCCTCATGATAAAAGATTCCTTCCTGTAAATAATGGAACAAATGTATATAAACCAGTTCTAGAGTCTGCGAGTAAAAAACAACAAACTTCTACTATTAGTACTCGCAGAAATGTCCCTCCATTTTTGTTAACTTTTGAAATTTTCAATAGGAATGTACATAACTGTATGGTAGATTCAGGTGCATCATCTAACCTAATGCCTTGGCCTATTTGTCAAAATATTAATGCCAAAGTTCAACCATCCAGCTTGATCGAACTAGTGTTAAAGTAATAGGCGAATTAAGAAATGTGCTTATAATATTGTCATCTAATCCTAAAGTTCATCAAGTGATTAATATTATTGCTGTAGATATCCCAGAAGTTTATGGTTTTTTTTTTAGTAGAGATTGGTCAGAACAATTACATGGCTATTTTGCAATGGATTGGTCTCACCTGTGGCTGCCTGAGAATGGAAAGCCCAACAGAATCAAGGTAAATCATGAACGTTATTTGAAGTTCATGGTGACTGATTTAAATGATCCCAATGAACCATTCACTCCTTCTGCCGATTTGCCCGAAATATAGGGGATGGATACTTTTTTCGGTAATTTCATGGTTGAAACTTCCACTATCACTAACCAGGAACAATAGTCTGAAATTTTGACATATACACAGCCAACAACTTCTTCTCAATGGACAGATGCAACCGACGAAAATCAAATATGGTCTTTGTACTTTGATGGGTCAAAATCCAAGGAAGGAGCTGGTGCAGGTTGCGTGCTGATTGATCCAACAGGTAACAAGACTCTGATTTCTTGCCGATTAGAATTCGAATGTACAAACAACATGACCGAATACGAGGCACTCCTGCAAGGCCTCGAAAAATCATTAGATCTGAACATTCAAAATTTGATTGTCTTTGGTGATTCGGAAATCGTGGTTAGACAGGTAAAAAATTCTATCCACTGTTTATCTCCGCATCTTAAAAGCTACCAAACTGAGGTATGAAATTTAATGAACAAGTTCTCCGCATTTAACATAAATTCTATTCCTAGATTGAATAATTCAGAAGCTGATTTGTTAGCTAACGTTGCTTCAAAACTTTTTCCTGCAGAAGGCTTATCTCCGAATGCATTTTCTGTCGAACTATTATTCAGACCATCTGTCCTAGAAAAAATCATGAATTGGAGAGTCTTTGATTACGATCAACAAAATATAAGTTTTCTGCATATGGAAGAAACTTTCCAGGGCGTGGTGATCGATGAAGGTACCCATGACGAAAATCTTCGTGACTTTACGGTAATACCAAATCCGAGATCTTCAAAATCTTCATCAGACATGGTAAAATCTATCCCAAAATCTGTAGTTAGATTAGAAAGATTTTATGATCTTCACGACAAGTTCAGAAAATCAATGAACCGTAAAATGACTAGTTCCTCTTTGACGCATGAAAAGGTAAATTTGGGAACTAAAGACAACCCACAGTGCATTAATTTAGGGGTGGGGTGTTCTGAGCAAGAAAAAGTAGTTTTTATTAAGTTGTTTAAGGAATTCAAAGATGTTTTTGCTTGGACGTACGACGACCTAAAAACCTTTGATCCTAACATCATACAACACATTATTCCCATGAAACCCCAAACCCAACCTTTTCAACAAAAGTTAAGGAAAATGCACCCAAAACTCGAACCAACGGTCAAGAAGGAATTAAACAAACTCCTGAATGCTAAGATAATCTTCCCAGTTAGGCACACACAATGGGTCTCTAATATTGTCCATGTCAGAAAGAAGAGTGGTGAAATCCAACTATGTGTCGATTTCCAAAATCCTAACCGAGCATCTGATAAAGAAAACTATCCTGTCTCTCCCATAGAACAGATCCTTCAACAGGTATCTGGTTCTAAAAGATTATCCTTGTTGGATGGTTTTTCAGAGTATAACCAAGTCCTGATGTCTCCTCCAGACCAACTCAAAACCACCTTCCACACTCCATGGGGCACCTACGCTTATAGAAATATGCCCTTTGGACTCATAAACGTCGGTGCTACTTTCCAAAGAGTGATGGACATTGCTTTTCGAGGCTTAATCAATCAATCTTTCATAGTTTACCTGGATGACATCACTGTCTTCTCGAAAAATAAAGAAGATCATCTAGCTCATTTAAGATTCGTTCTACAGCGATGTCGTAAGTACGACATTTCTTTGAATCCAAAAAAATCTATCTTTGCAGTAGAAAAAGGTAAACTCCTCGGATTCACTGTATCGAGCGAAGGGATGATTATCGACCCTAAAAGAACTCAATTCATTTCGAAACTCCCCCCTCCCTCGTCAAAAAAGTCCATGCAATCTTTCTTAGGTCAGATCAACTTTGTTAAGAGATTCATCCCCAGCTTTTCAGAAATGGTGAGACCATTACAAAACATAATAAAAAAGAATGTATAGTACCATTGGGGACCTTTAGAAAGCCAGGATTTTGATTCAATAAAAAAGGCCATAATAGATGCTCCTTCTCTAATGAGCCCCGACTTTTCCCAAGACTTCACCCTCTACACATTTGCCTCTGATCATTCATGCGTTGCCATCCTAACTCAAAAGAACGCTGAAAACAACAAAGTCCCAATTGCCTTTATGAGCTCAGCCTTCAAGGGGGTGGAACTTAATTACCCAGTAGTAGATCAGCAAGCCTATGTTGTTTTCAAAGCAGTAAATCACTTCCGATCTTATCTATTGAAATCTAGGATGAAAATCATTGTCCCTTACCCGGCTGTCAGAAATCTGTTGGTAGAGAAAGAACTAGCCGAAAAAAGGGCAAACTGGGTCACATCCTTGCAAGAGTATGACATAGAAATCACCCCAGCACAAATTGTAAGAGGCCAAGGGTTATGCAAATTGATCACTGATTCAGCTGTAGGACAACATGAGGAAAATGATATGTTAAATCTAGGACAGCACTATCAAAATCAAATCTGTTGTGCACAAAACCTTGTTAGTCCATGGTATGATGACATAAAATTTTGTCTTATACACGGATCAGCTCCCTGCCACCTTGATACCACAAAAAGGAGAGCACTAAGATTAAAATATGCTTCTTTCCAGTTGATTAATGCTATTTTGTTTCATCAAAATTTTGATGGAGTACTAATGCGTTGTCTTGAGAAAGATGAAGCAGAAAAAGTCTTATTGGAATTGCATGCAGGAGAAGCTGGTGGGCATTTTGGTGGAGACACCACTGCCCATAAAGTATTAAGAGCAAGTTATTACTAGCCTACCCTTTTTAAATATGCTCATGCTTTATGTCACAAGTGTGTGATTTGTCAAAAAGCATCTGGACGGATACAAAAACCAGCTTTCCCTTTGCAACCAGTTTCAGTAGACTCCCCTTTTCAGCAGTGGGGTCTAGATATTATAGGCCTAATCAATCCACCATCCTCGCAGCAACATAAATATATCATAACAGCCACAGATTACTTCACCAGATGATCCGAGGATACCCCATTAAAAGATGTAAATACTCACGTTGTCCCTGTTCCTTAAGAGAACAACTCAAAGATGTCTCCCTACTCTTGAAAGTAAGTTTTATTAACAAACTATTTCTAAATCTTGACGAAGGACAGCTAAGAAATTTCTTCAATGTCTGTGACTTACTAAGATGTGTCCAAAAACTAGAATTTTCAGCGTTACCCCGCTCTATTAAATATTTTTAAAAACTAAATAAACCCTCGGAGAGCTATGGGAAGTGCTTGTAAACCCGCCGGGATACTGAACAGGTCTACTGGCAGCGGGTAAATGCATGCATGACGCCAAGATAACTTCGCCAGGGTACTGAACAGGCCTGCTAACATCGAAGCAATGTCAGGTATATGAAAATTCTCAGATATGTATTCTGTTTTGACCTTAAATGTCCTTCGTTCTGATCTGGAACTTCTTGACAGGATACAGATATCGGAGTGGGTTAATTGACATCCCCGTCGAGGCTATGGACACCTGCTGGCAGTAGTGGCCCTGTCAACAGTATTGAAGATTTTAACTCTAAGATTGTGACTCTCTTTTGTTAAGATTGTCATCAGTTTTCATCTTTTTAAAATAACAATAATCTGAAACTGGAATACAATATAATTGTTTACGATGTTCAGACAACTTTTGGGTTGTTTTTTATTTGAATTTTTTTCTGATTATAACTGCTTTGGGTTGTTTTTGAATTTTTTTCTCCCAGCATGTCATCATTGTTGGCAGCAATAATATAATTTTTATTTGTTTATAAGCTGCCTACATAGGGTCTCTAAGTTTTCATTACTCGTCATGACCATTATTACTAAACGACACTTGTCACTTGTCACTTTTTACATATCTTCCTTTCGATTTTTGTTTTCATGACTGTAAGCATGAAAACTCGCAGTTGGAATTGACACTTTGTTTCGATTTTTAATTAAAGGAAAACTGTTCATATGGTCTATTATTGAATTGTCATATTTTCGCTATGAACATGATTGTTCTCCTTGTTTATAACTCCTTGGTTCTAAACGTGCCTTGGTTACATAAGTGAAAGACCTCCATGCATTAATTTTCGATTGATATTAATGGAGTTTTCATTCATAAAACTTTTAATTATTCAATTTTTATTTGATACACTTACCTTTTTAATCAAGCTATGAATGTGCATACTATGGTTTTCAAGTGTTTTGATCCTTATGCGTACCCATATGCCAAGGTGTCATATGAAGTACAACATGCTATTACTGCTCTGTATGGTCTCAGGCTTCACGATTTCATTCCCACGCATGGTGATTAACGCCTCTGCCTACCGTTTGAATTGTCATAGCATTGTTTGGTGGAAACTCGGGGCTATGGCTCTGTGTTTTTTTATCAAACCCTACCTCCAAGTTCTGTAATGATTCCCTTCTATTTTCCATGGATCCAGTGGTAAGGATCGATCCCAATGGCATCCAAACCTTTTTATCGTATCATAATTCCAAGGATGATTTAGAACAGAACGGTTGACGTTTGTTCATTGAAAAGTTTAAGGGTTTCAATGTGAGAGTTTCCCAAGAGTTCGCATTGACCTTCGATGGATGTAGAGAAAATATAGGTGACGTGCAACTAGAGGTGACCGAAGAATTTTTAAGCCAAGCTACGGGTTTACCAGCTGTCGGGCAAAAATGGTTCAAGAACGCAAAAGTTGAAGAGGTCCCTTGGACTTTGATGTTCACCTCACGGAAAGTTACTAGTTGCGATCGAGGTATGCCTGTCTCAATTTTAAAGCCTAGGTGGCATGATCTTCTTGCTATCGTGAAACAGTTCATTACATGTGAAGGAAGATTTGGTTTAGTTTTCCTGTATCATCTACGATTGCTTATGAGTTTCATTGACTTCCCGTTGAATATGCCCTACTTCCTGCTTAGAATTCTCTACAAGATGGGAAAATGGTTTAGGAGGCAGAGGTCTGGTTCAAGTTTATTCCATCATGGTTTAATTAAAATTATCCTTGTGCATCAGTTGCAATTACACAACGATTGTTGGGATGCCTTTGTTTTACGAAATGGCTTTGGCAACAGTGAGTTGGGACAGGTTGATAAACCGGTTATTGTTGAAACCCTCGTGAACACTACAGCCTCTTCTCCACCACTCCTACCCTGTGATCCTTCCCCTAATATTGAACCCTTGACCTACCCTGATGCTACTCAACCGGACAATCAACCGGATTCACACCCAAAGAGTCGCGCTAAAACTGTTAAAAAACCCACAAGGAAGAAGCACAAGGGCAGCATCGATGTTAATTACAAGAATAAAAAGGCTGGTCGTTTGATTTCACGATGTGCTCAAAACAAATCCAAACCTTGTGTAGACACAAAAAACACAATTGAGGTAAGTGAAGACTCAGATTAAAAAATTGAAAGGTTCTTGGCTGAAGAGGATCCAATGTCATATGGGCTTTTCCCTGATAGACCCTACGATTATGTTAGCAACCTGCCTCCATGTCTAAAGGATAATCCTGAATTTTCTGGCATTCGATTCTATGATAAACCTACCTTTCGCATGGATGCTTCTCCAATCCTTAATGCTCTCGGTGCTAATGCACAGTCTCTACAGCCACAGTGTGATGAATGTCGATCCTAGATCGACATGTATTATACGGATGTGCCTTTACTATAGTCCTGGCTTAAATCTTTGAAAGACCAAGTGGATTCGTTGACAAACAAGAACAGCAGACTCCAATCCATAGCTCAAGCAAAGGAAAAATTCCTAAAAACTACAGGATCTGTCATTTTTATGAATGTAGAGGCAGCAACAGCAATAGTAAACTCCAAGATTGCTTGATATGTTTTAATCCCATGATTTGAGGTATGATCTTTTTCAAGTTTAGCATGATTTTGTCACTCTCAATTTAGGATATACAATTTGTTTGAATAGATTACTTTTTAGTTTGTTTTGTTTGTTGAATAAAATATGATTGTAGTTGTAATTATAACTAGCTACAGAATCGTAAGATTCTGTACCCAGTTAGAAAAATTTGAATTGCTTCATTTGACAATTGAAAACATATCTAAAATTTCCCCATTTTCATTTGTTAACAGGAACCCATGATTCCAAGGAGATATGAAGCACTGTTGACAACTTCTAGCCATATCAACTTTGTGTTTTTTAGTAAATAGATTAGGCTGTTAGTATTTTGATATCAAGTAAAATCAGGGAGGTTGCATCCCCCATATTTTTGGAATAGATTTGATATTATCAACAGGAAACATTTTGTTCCTGGAACTATATAAGCATGTTATGTTGTAAACATGAGATCATCTCTGCCTGGGGCAAGACTATGGATTTTTCATTTACAGACTTGAATGAAATATAATACTCGTCACAACTTTAGATTTTCCGTATTGTGGTTTTATTCAAGTCGTGATTGTTTCAATTTGCAATTGGATTATGATTGCTTTCGCTGTCATGGTTTACTACAAGTTGGTATTATAAAAATTTATATATTATCCATGTTTTATGTTCCAGATTTATCACACAACAATCATTTTGTTCAAACTTGAATTAAGAGATTTATCTTTATCTTTTATTGAATGTTTATACACAAGTTCTCACACCCGGATTTATCCTAATGTGGTTGCTTGTGAAATTATGAGATTGTTGTGATTGTATCTCTTATATGTTCTATCATTTGAATTCCATCATTACTGCTTCACATTTATGAGAAGCAATTGTAGGATCTGCTACGGATTTACCTCATCAGACAGGGAGATTGGATGCTACACACCGAACAAATATTGGATGCGGTAATAGGTCAGTTTGTTAGTTTGATTTCTTTAGTTTAATGAATACAGAAATTTCCTGTAGTTAAAACATCTTCTAATATCTGTTACTTTTGTTTTCAATTAGACAGTTTGATATTCCATTTCTAGAGTATAAACAGATTAAATAATAGTTTTACTGTTGTTTAAAAAATCAATTTATATTCGATTTTCGTGGATTTAGATTAAAATTCGTATTGTGTACATATTATATATATATTAGAAATAGAATCATTTGTATGTATTGTACATATGATAAGTAGAGTTATTTTATAAATATTAGTTAATTAAACTGTAAATATATATTAGATGTATATATAGTTTTCAGCAATTGTTATTTATTAAGTTATTGCATTTCCTTTAGTTTTGTTTTTTCTCTTTCTTTAGGACTTAGATCGGCCAATGGATATACTAAACCCATCGGAGTGGATTAATCCAAATGGCTTGGGTTAATTAGACAACCCCGAACCAGATTCACCCCTCCAGTTGACGAGCGGTCAATTTCGCCCATCAACAAGTTTTCAGATTCTTCCTCTAGTGATATCATGGCTAGTACTTTCAAGGCTTCAGCCCCACAGTCTGTTATTGGCAACCCAAAAAATAATACATTTACATTGTCCACGTGCCTTAGCATGGTAATCCTATTTTATGATTAAGTTACAAACTGGGGGAAACATGGTGTTACACAGCTAGTATAAATAAAGTCAACACCTCATTATCTCACTCACTCATTCACTCATCCAATGCACAATTTTGGTAGTTGTAGTTTGGAGGATAAGGAAGAGAGAGGCGCATTGCTCAGTGTTGTATATTCTCTAGTGTTTTGGTTTATTGTATTGGCTATCTATATTAAGGAATTTTTTGTTAGGTTTTCTCCCCCATGAGGGTTTCCCAGGACAAATGTTGTGTATCTTGTGATTGTGTTTCTCTCAGTGATCCTACCTATGCTAATGGTATCTAGTAAATTGAAAATAAACCTAATAATAGCTCAAAACTTAACATGGTATCAAAGCTAAGATGAAGAGAACACCTTTCATTAGATAAGCAAAAACGTCATTGTTGTCGTACAAGAAAATTAGGGTTTTCTATTGAAGAGAAATTTCAGCCTAAAACACATCAAGGAAGTGCACCCTAGCCTAGAAAAATATTTGGTAGCCTCGGCGCACTTTTTCAGTAGACATAACTCCCGGAAAGTGAAACCCTAGTTTTCACTAGTATCAGAAAACCAGGAAACCAAAACTAGTACCAGAAGTACCAGTCTAGAATTTTTTTGGTCCAGTTTGAAGGGGACAATTTTGGATTTTCTGAAATCTAACTACACCGAGCTACTCGCCTCAGCCAAGCGCACCTCCTAGTAATTTCATAATTAAATTCTAAGCATTTTCAATTTTTGGTCATTTTCCTAGCTCCAGGTCAAGATGTCTGCAAGCATTAAGCTTGTTGACTAGATAGAAGGTGTGGAAAAATTTCGTTCCTCGAAGTATAGGATTGCATTCATTCTTGAAGATAATGAACTAGCAATATTCATTAAAGAAGATGTACCAGAACCTATCGATGTTGTAGCTAAAGAAAAACACCAAAAGGACACAATTAGGGCCAAAAGAATTATTACAAACTCTATTAAAGATCACCTGTTTCCTCAAGTGGCTTCAAAGAAAACTGCAAATTAAATGTTTTATTCCCTAACTAGAATGTATGAAGGAAACAACATCAACTAGAAGATGATTCTAAGAAATCAACTCAAAAGTACAAGGATGCATAAAGGAGAAACAATTCAGGAATATTTTTCTAGAATATCACAATTCATGGAACAACTAGAAGCAATTGAAGACACCCTAGATGAGGATGAACTCATAATGACAGCTCTTAATGGTCTCACAAGACCTTGGGATGCATTCATCCAAACTATTTTTTCCAGAAAGGAGAAACTACACTTTGACAGTCATTGGGAAGAATGTGTTCAAGAAGAAGCAAGAGTAGCTAACCAAGAAGAAATATTATCAAGAGATGAATATAAAGCCCTAGATTCTCATACTAAAGGAGGAAGGAAGATGTCTTACTTCCAGAAATATACTCATGAACATAAGGAGTCTCACTCCCCAAACAAATTCATCCATAAAGAATCTCACCCTCCAAGGAGATTCTAGAAGTTTATGAAGGGTCAAAGAAGAGAAAAATATTTCTCATCCTACCAATGTTACCATTTTGACAAGATGGGACATATTGCTAAAACGTATTTAGCTAGAAGAGAATAATACAATAAGATAAATAGAAGGCACCATTCCCATACAGTTGAAGATGAAGAGCCACATACAAAGATGATAAAAGAACAGATTGAAGACTATGTATTAATCTATGCCCTCTCAGGATCAATGACACCTGGTGAGAAGACTTGGCTCATAGATAGTGGTTCTTCCAAGCACATGATAGGTCAAAGAGACATTATCTCTTTCCTTATAGAAAAGAACTTTCCCTAGAAAGTTACACTTGGATATGATTACCAGTACCCTATCAAAGGAGTAGGAGAATCGAATTACAAGCTTGATTCAGGGACCCCAATGAAGATGAAGGATGTACTATGTAATATAGCAGATATAAAATGTATGTAGAACTAAAATAAAATGCTAGTAATGGCAGAATAACAACAATATAACCAGAACATTCACTACAATAACAATGAAATGATATAAGAATAACAACAGAAATAACACTTTGAATCTGAAAGCAATGTTCACGGGCCTCTTCAAGGGGGCAACCTCTAGCTGAGCAGAGCTCTATTACAATAATATCCAAAACTGGGGTTCTCATACCCTCGAATCTTATTTATACTAAAAAGAAGCATCTAGAGGAAGATCCTTCTAGAAGCGAAATCTTCTATTAGGTCTTCTTACATCTGCCTTATTTTATTTTATTGAAAGGCCTTATTAATATTGACCTTTATTACATCCGAATATATTGTTCTACCTATGTGCGAGTTAGGACCCTAACATACTATATGTACTAGGTTTGAAAAATAACTTACTTTATATCTTAGCTTTAGATAATAAAGGCTTCAAAGTTTCTTTCATATATGGTGAAGTTCTTATGTGGCCCAAAGAAAAAACCATAGAAGAAGTAATTGTTATTGGAAAAGAAGAAGGTGGCTTATATAAGCTAAAAGGTCACTTAGAAGCAGCCTTGACTCATTCCATTGAGAATCCATGTGAACTTTGGCATATAATACTAGCTCACATCAACTACAAGGAATTACCATATGTAAGCAAGGCAGTCACAGGTCTACCAGAATTAAAGGTTGATCATGAAGGCGTGTGCAACAAATGTGCACAAGGAAAGAACATTAAGAACCCTTTCTCAAAA
>JASDQU010099766.1:160431-193881 GCA_032191745.1 Picea mariana | reverse complement strand
TGTATTATAATTCAAAGTGAATACAAAATAAATTATTTCAATAATAAATTTAATGGAGAAATTAGAAGTGGGTTAACCCTAAAATAAGGAAAGTGGGCCAAGTGACCTAGAAGATGTTTTTAAGGAAGCTACTTGGAGAGTATAAATAAGAGGCAAGGCTATCTCATTTTAATTACACTTGAGAATATTGAATATATATAGGTGTCTAAGGTAACCAAGGATATATAAGACGGATTTCTGAGGGAAGGTGAAGAAAAGAAGGCTGAAATACAAGGAAGGATAAATTCTTTTGATGGTGCTTTCTAAGGTATGTTATTTACAGGTCATCTCACCATTTTCGCTATACATTTTTTTCTATAATGATTCAGACAGTGAAATTTCTATTGTTGGGGCCCATGTATGAACAATTTATTCACCCTTTACCTACATTAATTAATCAATCAGGGTGCGTATCCTTTCAAGGCAACGCGCAAGGTATATGCAGGGGAAATAGTACAATTCATTCTGGCCAAGGGTTTACAATTTAAGATTCAAAACATTACTATCAACTGGATTAACTACAACTTCTGGAAGGTACTCATAAGAATCATACACTATAACAACAAGCATAAGCTAAGAAATAACACTGTAACATCAAGCATAAACTACTAAATAACGTACTGTAACAGCAAGCATAAACTGCTAAATAACACACTGTAACAGCAATCATAAAAATGATAAATAACACACACAGGAAGACGCAACACCTGATCAGAAGAGTGGGCCCAGCTCTCTGATCAAGGCTGCGCTGGTTACAGCAAGGATGAAAACAAAAAAATAGGTAATGCTTTATAAATCTGAAAAGGTTATTACAATCTCAATGGGGACATCCCCAGTTATAGGAATAAACTATCTTTTATACATCAAAGGGGGAACAACCTTTTCCTCAAAACATGGTAACCATACCCTTAAAAATATACATTAGTTGGAATGACACCTGGACCAGACAAAAAAGATCAATGAAATGCCCAAGATGGTTCAGGGATCTGCAACTCCAGCTTTGTGACCTCCTTTTGGCTTAGTCGTTGCTATTCTCAAAACAGATGAACAAAAGTTCTGTCGTGGGATGATGAGGTCTTGATTCCTATTCTCCAAAAGTTGCGGTCAAACATCATTTAGTGCTGCGAATAGGTAAAACTCCATGACTTCACTTCATTAATAAAATATTCCAATAGACAGGGTAGGGGTATTTACCTCACGGTTTTAGCACAGTAAACATAGGTAAATAAGTGTAAAAAGGTAAAAAAGGTAATGGAAATGCGACAGAAAGATAGCTTGATTTGGTGCCCAACATCTCCCCCCAACTAGCCTTATGCATGCCCTCATGCAGTTCGCCACTTCTGCAGGTCTTGGTTTCGTTGACTGTGGGATTCCTGAAAATGGGTGAGATCATATTCTTTGTCCATCTCTATTCCTAGAACTTTAAAACCATCTGAGAGGTGGACATATTAGCACCAATCTTCCAGGATGATATATGTTGGAGTGTAATCTTCTATTGGCAACCAAATAGTGGGAAACTGAAACTGGAGTCCCATCCATCGAATCTCGCTTGTTCGGACACATGCCACATATCTGGGCACTCTGGGGAGCACCCATGCAAAATTTAGTGCCCCAAAAGGTTCCCTGTTCCGGACAACTGTAGGTGTCATCATCCACCTTTTCTGATAGAAATCAAGGGCTTCTTCATGAAATGTGACTATTTTCTTAACACAAATGTCAAGGCACCAATTTTGTGTCCTCAACATTCTGTCTCTGTTCGCTTCAATTCCCAAAAAGGTGTTGTGTTTATTGAACGTGGTGACTGCCCTTTCGGGTTCTCCTCTTACCATAAACGTCTTTGTAACCTGATTAGATTCAAATGTGTTAAAAGCCTTCTTCTAGCTGATCTGGTTGAAAGTGTAAGAGGTGAGGGCCCTTAAATGAATGTCTCCCACATAAAGGACCGGATTGAAATCTCTATCCAGGCGCAGTAGATATCCATGCAGGTAAAATTCACACATCAAATGTTGAGTTGGCACGTTGTGGTGCCTCATTATTCAGAGGAATTGTACACCATTTTCTATATTATAACTAATCTCATTTTTGATGCTCTCCATGTAGAATAGAAGAAAACGTTCATGCAAAAACAAAGAATAACTAGAAGCAGGGGGGAAACATGCCATCACCTCTTGTTCCAAACTAAACATCTTCTCTTTATCCATTTTCAGTTATGCCACTTTCTTTTCCAGCTGCTCCATCTTGATCTGCTGCTTCGCATTCCTTAATCTCATGATGTCTATACGCTCCACATATTCAAAAACAATTGTGGAGGCTCGCTCCTGCATTCTTCTGATTTCATTTTTATACTGAGTCACAGTAGAAGTCCAAGTCTTCACTTTGACTGTTAAGGCATGCTCACGGTCTTCAAACAATTGCTCAACCGGGTCTGTTTGAGTAGCAGTAGAGGTTATGGTTGCCTGGTCTATTTGAGTTTCTATTTCTACTCCTATGGTCTTGGGCTTTCTAGCTTTCTACTTGTATTTCTTCATCTGCTCCTGCAATTTGTGTACCTTTTTCCTTAGTTTCTTGACCTCCATCTTAAGTTGTGTTGTCTCCTTCAATTGCGGCTAATGTTTTTGTTTGTCTAGGAGTCTTACGAACTTCTCGCCTGGCTCTTCCATTGGCTCATTCGTCAGGACTGCTTCGCTTGGTCCCTCCTCTTCGCCTACAACTAATTCCTCTTGTTGCGGGCTCACCGCGACCAGTGGTGTCCCTACGAGATGCTCTCCTACTGGTGTATCTGTTTGAGTATTGTCCACCTCACACAATTGTGGCTTTTGTGATAGAATTGGAGGAATGACGAGATCTTATTCTAAACATCGAAGGGAACGAGTTCTCCTTGCTCCTTTTGGAATAAATGAGAAAAAGGAGAACTGGTAGGGATATTCAATATTCAGTTTCAAGGTTGACACTGGTTCTTGTGGTTCAGTGCCAACCTCATGCCCTAGTTCTCCCAGCACTTCTTCCATGGGCTCTATGGTCGGGGTGGTCACAACCTCTTCTTCATTCTGGTTATCCTCCTCCATCGATTCCATGGTGACAGGAGGTTCTTGTGGGGTACCCTCGGTCTCAATATCGATCAATTCACCTGCTCCTGTCTGTTGTGACCCTGCTTTTGTGGTTGTCATGCTATCACATTGTTCTGCTAATTTAATAGGCGAGACTGGTTCATGTGGGGCAACCTCAGCTGTGGTACTAGTCGAACTTTCTGTGTCAATTTCCACATCTTCCATAGATTCCATGTTTTCGGCTTGCTCTTGAGGAGCAGCCTCTTCTTCGAACACTTCAGCTTCCATTTCCATCTCTTCCGATTCCTCTTGGTCAACATAGTCATCTTCACCTGCATTTTCCTCCTCCACGGCTTCTGGTTCATCTTCCTTAGCAACCACAGCAGCTGCTACTTCTTCCTCCATGGAGTCTCTAAACGGTTCCCACAGAATCGAGATTTGTCTTATGGCATTCATTACTAATAGCTAAACTAGCCCATGGTGGGTGATGGTCGCCAATACCTGTCGTGACTCTTGAGCCAAATGTGCCATTAGGTGAAGGCTTCTCAATAAGAAATAAGGAATATTTAGTGAGAAAGCTTCTGCCTGGGGAAATTGCAGGTGAGTTAGTATACGAAGATGGTATTTGAATATGGTGGAGTATCTTCCTTCGCTCATATATCTCATGATGAATTCTTCTACCTCCTTCCATGGATGTGGTAGTGAATTTCGGTCATATCCTCGACCCTTTTGCACTATGCTTTCTCTTGCCTATAAAAAGGCTTTGGGAAACTCTGGAAGGAAAAACCTTCTTGAAAACCATCGCTGTCCATTTTGAGGGAGTCCACTGACTTCTGTGATGGCTTCCTCTGTCATAGGAATTTCAATTCCGCGGACCCGAGAGCTTCCTTCTCTCAAGTTGAGTGCGAATTCCGTTGTGATTTCTTTGTTCAACCCTTTCAATCTATCAAAGTAGACATTCCAGCCCGCATTCTCAAAGACCTGCCATACCTCTTGATTGTTTCGAACTCTCATTGTATCTTCAGGTTCATGCCGCACAGATCGTCCACCCATTGCTGCAGAGGCGGAGTCAACACGACGAATGCAGTTAGCTGGTAGGGGAAAATGACAGGGCTCCAAAACTGTTGGCAACTGAAATAACGTCATATTGCTTTTGGGGGCGGCGGATGAAACAACATTGGTATGCTTGGAAATGATGACAGATTGTGGTGGTACTGTCAGAAATTTAATGCAACGTGTTGGGGAGGTGACCGATTATGATTCTGCGTGTATGAGTACGCATTTGACATATCGAGTTATGATTACAGAATATCGAAATCATTAGATTTTATTTGATGGGGATCGTGTGTCATAAATGTTTTTCGTGGTATGCCGTCATTTGTTATGACGGTTCACCCCCCAACTTAATTAAGGCCATCCACGACACGTTATGATGTATTTTCTGGAATATTTTAATTAAATCCATAAAAGTCAATGGAGACGTACCTGGGGCCTACCTTATGGTGGAGTGGCAGCAAAAGGTCTAACGGAGTAACGAAAATAGGATGTGACGACAACAAGGAGTAACGACAACAGTGAGTAGCAGCAACAATAGAAGAACGATGACAATGGAGTAGCGGAGTAACAACACCACCGGAGTAACAACAGTTATGGAGTAACGACACCGGTGGAGTAACGACAGTTGCAGAGTAACGACACCGACGGAGTAAGGTAGTTGTGGAGTAACAACACCGATGGAGTAACGACAGTTGTAGAGTAACAACACTTCGTGAAGTAATCAGTGTACACCAGTGGAGTAACAACAATGTCTTTATAGAAATACTGGTTGACGCAGACGCGCACCACCCTCACGGCACGTTCGCTCACAGAGGACCTTCCTCTTTTCTCGGCCCAAGGAACTCAAGGGTTCCCCTAATTCCCTATCGGAAATCTTTCTACCCATAGATTCTCTTCGTCGCGCAATCCCCTTCCTTAACTTCTCGGAGGATCGGAACTCGCGACTTCCCGAGTCCAACAGTCGAGTGCTACACCCTCAGATTCCCGAGATCCGAGATGTCAGTCAACCCGCTGAATTTTCCCTGGGGAACTTCATTACTCGTGACCTCGCTACTCACGATATCAGACCTTTGGTTTTCCAACCTCTGATATCCGAGGTGTCGAAGCTCCGAGGCACACGTGTGACCTGACTCGTCCACACCAGTCACTTCTCTCGGGACTTCCATGCTATCTCTACCTCGATCCCTCGCGACTTCGCTACTCACAAGTTTGAATGACTTCCCCATCAACTCCTGAGGTCCAAGGTGCTGAAACTCGCGACCTCTCTCCCTCATGACTTCGCCGCCTCGCGTACTCGCGCCTCGCGACTTTTAACACCAAATTCTCAACCCTTCCACTTACGAGTTCCTGATATGCGAGGTGCCACCTGTCCCACTTGCCAACTCCTGTGGGTCCACACTAACCTCGAAATAGTCGAGATCTCATTCCTCGCAATCTCGCGACTTTCCTTACCAAACTTAGGACACTTTCCTCCCGAGGTGCCGATAGGCGATCTCGTGAACAACCCAATGGCCCTGACCAACTTGGATCAACAGCGCTGCCCTCCTGAGCTTTGAGTCTTCTCCACACCTACGCTGTAACTACCTTGCACCTCTGGGTAATCCAACGGTTCTCGGAACCTCGTGAAATATCTTCCAAAGATTTTGTTCGTTCGTTCTCCCCTCGAGGATTCTGTGAAATAAAGAAGTGTCTCTCCACGAGACTCGTTTTCTCTCCAACCTGCGATGCTTCTCTCGAACGTTCAACGACAGCTTCCCTACACTTATCCTTCGATAAGTTCGAAGGCCTAATCCTCCTGAGCTTCCTTCTGATTTTCAAATCCCTAGAGGGAACTTTGCATGCACTCCTTGTGGCAAATCTTCAAACTTATCTAAGTGTTGAAGTCCTTTGACCCTGCGCCCTCCTGCAGCAATAGTCTTTCAATAGTTTGCTCAGAATCACAACTCTGAGTCTTTGTTTGGCCTGCGCATTTCTTGCACGGCACTATGCCTGTCTGCACTCTCGAGGAAATGAGAACAAAAGCTACCTCTAAGTGAAACCCTTCTGTCAACGCACTCCTTGCAGGAATCCTCTGGCTCACTTAGAGAAACAATTGAAACTCATTCATTCACCCTCTCAGACTTCAATTCAACCATGAAATCACATACACAGCATATAAAAGCACATGTATGAAAAGAAGCAAATATTCATGAACATAACATTAATACACAGAGAATAGACACATAACCATGGATTTGAATCAAAGCTTTCTTCTATTTATTCAATATCTATACATGGATGTTCCTTACACAATTCTCTACTTGCTCCTCTCTTCTTACTCCTGAATGCTTGATAATGTTACAATGATACAATGAGGGTGTCTATATCCGTTTTCCCTCTCGAATTTCTAAGCTATCAAATCTACCATTAAATCCTACCTACCAGCATTAACTAAATTAAATGCCGTCTATCTACCTAAGGACGAGAGCTATCTGCTCAAGGTCCATTACAATACAAGTGCACCATTTCTTAAATGATTCATTTAAGGCTTGTGCAACAGTCCTCAAAGTGTTTACAAAAATTTTGCTGGCTCATCCAACTGTCTTCCGCTCCATGCTGGCTCGCTTGATGTGTTGGTGATGCTCCTGCATCATACTCCTCGGCTTGAAAATATTCATGGGCTCCTGTCCATGAGCTCCTGCATGGTCTGTCCATGCTTCTGTATTATTGCTTCAGTCTCCCAGCTGGAATCTTCCACTGGGTGATTCTTCCACTTGACCAGGTACTCGAAATACTCTTTTATCCTGGTCTTCTTACCCACTCTCTTGTCTAGTATGCACTCCATCTGTGGTTTCTCTACAACTGGTAATTGTTTCATCCACTGGACCACTGGCTCCTCAGTTCCAGCCTCTGCTTCTCCAGCCTTGTATGGGTATAAATATGAAACATTAAATATCGGAGATATCCCGATGCCATCCGGCAACTCAATCTCATAAGCATTCTCTCTGAATTTCTTCAAGACCTTGCATGGCCCGATTTTCTTCATTTTCAGCTTATTATATGTTCCCCTCGGGAACCTTTCTTTTCTTAAATGTGCCAGAACTAGATCACCAAATTCAAACTGAAGTTGTCTCCGATGTTGATCTGCTCTGCGCTTGTACTCCTGACTTGAGTTTATCAATCGCTGCTTCACCTCGCTGTGAAGTTCTTTCATTGCCTCAACAAACTCTTCTGCACTAGCGCTGCTAGTCGCAGTCTGTTCTGAATCCCTCAATTCAGAAACTCCTCTCGGTTGTGCCCCATACACAATATGAAATGGGCTATTTCCTGTACTCTGATTCACAGAATCATTGTACGTGAACTATGCCTGTGGAAATATGCTATCCCAGCTGCTGTGGTGCTCTGTCACCAAGCTTCTCAACAAATCTCCCAGACTTCTGTTTACCACCTCTGTCTGTCCATCTGTTTGAGGATGGTAAGCTAAACTAAATGCCAAGTTAGTTCCTAGCTTCTTCCATAGCGTCCTCCAGAAATGCCCGATGAATTTCGTGTCCCTGTCCGAAACTATGTTTTTTGGCAATCCATGAAGTCGAATGACCTCTTTGAAAAACAAATTTGCGATGTGAGTCACATCGCTATTCTTCTGGCATAGAACGAAGTGTGCCATCTTTGAAAACCTATCTACCACCACAAAGATGGAATCAACACCTCTTTGCGTCCTTGGCAAACCCAATACAAAATCCATGCTGATCGCCTCCCATGGTCTCCCTGGTATGGGCAATGGCTGATAAAGACCTGCATTATGTTTTCTCCCTTTCGAATGCTGACAAATTCGACACCTGTCAACAAATTTCTTGACATCTGCTCGCATGCCTGGCCAAAAATATGATTTGCTTAGCTTTGCGAATGTTTTGTTGTGGCCAAAATGCCCTGCCAATCCACCACTTTGTTTCTCTTTTAACAGATTCTCCCTCATGGAGCAATTCAGAATACACAATTGATTGCCTTTGAACAATAATCCCTCCTGGATCATGTAGTCTATCCATGGGCTCCGATCTCTGAGAACTGGATTCTCAACTGCTTCATATGCTTCTCCGAAATCTGGATCTCCTGCATACATGTCCCTGAGATTTTCAAAACCCAATGTTTTGACTCGGAATTCCTGCAGTAACAAACATTTCCTGCTCAAGGCATCAGCCACTTTGTTAGCAATACCCGAAATGTGTTTAATCACAAACGTGAAATTCTGCATATACTCTACCCATTTTGCATGTTTCTGATTCAACTTCTCTTGTTGACTCACAAACTGTAATGCATGATTATCACTGTACAATACAAATTCTTTTGGGATCAAGTAATGCCTCCACTTCTTCAATGCTTGTATGATAGCATAAAATTCCTTATCATACGTGGAGTACTTTAGTTTCGCCTCATCCAGTTTCTCGCTAAAATATGTGACTGGTCTGTCCTCTTGACTTAAGACCGCCCCTATGGCATATCCGCTTGCATCACATTTCACCTGAAATGTCTTCTGAAAATCCGACAACACCAACACTGGTCGTTCCGTTATCTTCCACTTCAATAGATTAAAGCTCTTCTCAGCCTCTGCTATCCAATGAAAAGACTTATGTTGCTTCTTTACTGTGTCCATCATTGCTGCGCTAATTCCACTAAAATTCCTGATGAACTTCCGGTAGAAACTAGCCAAACCATGGAAACTCCTCACCTCAAAAACATTTCTCAGTGATGGCCAATTCTTGATCACTTCCACCTTCTCTGGATCCATATTCAACTCATTCGCCGAAATAACAAAACCCAAATAAATGAGCTCTGTCTTCATAAATGAGGACTTCTTCATATTGATCAACAACTTCTCCTGCTGTAGTCTTCTCATTACAATGGCCAAATGTTTCAAATGTTCAGCCTTTGTCTTACTGAAAATCAGTATATTGTCCAGATATACGACGACAAATTTCCCGATGAATTCCCTCAGGACTTCATTCATCAGCCTCATGAAAGTGCTCGACGCATTTTTCAAACCAAACGGCATGACCAGCCATTCGTACAAACCTTCGTTTGTCTTGAATGCTGTCTTCCATTCATCACCTTCCCTCATGCAAATCTGGTGATATCTGCTCTTTAAATCAATCTTCGAAAAATAATTTACCCCGCTTAGGCAATCCATTAGATCATCCATTCTTGGTAGTGGAAACCTGTACCTGATGGTTATCTTGTTGATCGCTCTAGAATCTGTACACATTCTCCAGCCTCCATCCTTCTTTGGACTTAGTACTGTTGGAACAACACATGGACTCAAGCTTTCTCTGACCAATCCTTTGTCCAACAAATCCTGTACCTAATTCTTGACCTCCTCATTTTCTTGCGGTGTCAATCTGTACGCAGCTTTGTTCGGCAAATTAGCCCCTAGTATGAGGTCTATATGGTGACTCACACTCCTCATCGATGGCAACAAATGAGGTAATTCGTCCACTATGATGTCAACGAACTCTTCCAATAGTTTCTGAATCTCATCTAGTAAGTCATCCACTCTTGTGCTAGTCAAGACAATCCTCGGCTTTCTGACCACAAAGAATTGTGGATCTTCTTTCTTCTCCATCTCCGTAAGAAGTTCCTTCCCACTCATGAGAAGTATTGTGTTTCTTACTTCCGGCTTCACCTCCTCATCCTTTATCGGAAGCAACCTGTGTGTCCTCCCATTCTTCTCTAAAGTATATGTGTTCATTCTCCCATCATGAACCACATTTCTGTCATATTGCCATGGTCTACCCAGCAATAAATGACATACATCCATGGGAATGACATCACATAAGACCTTATCATTATATTCCCCCATCTTGAATTCAACTAAACACTGTTTAGTGACACTCACCTGATGTCCCTTCTGTAGCCATGAAACTTTGTATGGACTCTGGTGATCAGTTGTCTCCAGCTCCAGCTTTTCTACCATCTCAGTCAAAACGAGATTATCTGTGCTACCACTATCCACAATAACCTTGCACTTTTTGTCCTTGGTCTTGCATGTGGTTCTGAAAAGTCTGGTCCTTTGAGCTGTGTCCTCCACCTCCTTCTCTGGTGTTAAGAGAACTTTGTGCACCATCAGTGATCTCCCACTTCCGGTGTCTTCATTCTTAACATCATGCCTCTGCGCTTCAGCGATGTGAGCTTCTCCTCCATATTTCCTTTTCTCTAGACACTCAAATGATTTGTGCCCATCCTTTCCACATTTGAAGCATGTGATTACTCCACCTCGGCCTCTTTCTCTACCTCTGGTACGAGGAAAAGTATTCGCGTCAGCATAATCTCCTCTCTGCTCATTATGCCATCCTCTCTGTTTAACCTGTGGCTGTCCTCACTGTGAGGTTACACCTCTCTCACTCTTACCTTGAGGTTTCTTCCATTCCTCCTTGGGATTCTGGTATCTCTCCTGGGCAACTGCCTTGCCTCTGGGATGACTTCTACCTCGCCCTCGCTGACCTTGCTTGCGGCTCAGCTTCTCCTCAGCTTTCAGAGCCATCTGGTAAGCATCCTCCACTGTTCTGATGGTAACCATGCTTAATTCATCCTGAATGTCGTATCTCAGACCATTCAGATATCTGGCAACCTTCTCATCATCGCTCTCCCGATGACCTGCTCTTATGTTCAGTCGATAGAATTCCTCAGTGTATTCTTTCACTGTCATTAGTTTCTGTCTCAGGTTCTGCATCCTCCTGAATAGATTAATTTGGTAGTCTCTTGGGATGAACTTCGCTTTCATCTTTGCAATCATTCAATCCCAGCTCTTAATCTTCTACTTACCTTTGCAGCATCTATCTGCTTGAAGCGCGTCCCACCATAATGCTGCGTGTCCCTTCAATTTTGTGACAGCATGCCTAACCTTTTTATCTTCTTCGATGTCCTCATAATCGAAGTAGGTATCAAGAGCTTGGATCCAATCCAGTAGCTCCTCTGCATCCAAGATTCCTTCATAAGCTGGAATGTCCATTTTCATCTTTGAACTCATCCGGGCGATATCTTTAATCAATCGCTCAATGGCTGCATCTTCTGCTGCGACTTCTCCCTATTGTTCAACCTCATCTTCGCCTTCAGAATCGCTCAGATCTCCTACACTGGCTGTGTGTTTCTGTGCTCTCGAGGAAATGAGAACAAAAGCTACCTCTAAGTGAAACCCTTTTGTCAATGCACTCCTTGCGGACAATTCGACTGCACTCCTTGCAGGAATCTTCTGGCTCACTTAGAGAAACAATTGAAACTCATTCATTCACCCTCTCAGACTTCAATTCAACCATGAAATCACATACACATCATATAAAATCACATGTATGACAGGAAGCAAATATTCATGAGCATAACATTAATACACAGAGAATAGACACATAACCATGGATTTGAATCAAAGCTTTCTTCTACTTATTCAATATCTATACATGGATGTTCTTACACAGTTCTCTGCTTGCTCCTCTCTTCTTCCTCCTAAATGCTTGATAATGTTACAATGATACAATGAGGGTGTCTATATCCGTTTTCCCTCTCAAATTTCTAAGCTATCAAATCTACCATTAAATCCTACCTACCAGCATTAACTAAATTAAATGCCGTCTATCTACCTAAGGACGAGAGCTATCCGCTCAAGGTCCATTACAATACAAGTGCGCCATCTCTTAAATGATTCATTTAAGGCTTGCGCAACAATCCCCAAAGTGTTTACAAAAATTGTGCTGTCTCATCCAGTTGTCTTCCGCTCCACGTTGGCTCGCTTGATGTGTTGGTGATGCTCCTGCATCACTGGTGGAGTAACAGTGCCGAGTGTTACATTTCTCCTAGTCATATTCGTCTGTTATCCCTGCAATAATGCGAACAAGTAAATTTTTTTTTTTTTTTTTATTTATTTATTTATTTATTTTATATATTATTATTATTATTATTATTATTATTATTATTATTATTATTATTATTATTTTATTTTTTATTTATTTTTATTTTTTAAGGCAGAGTGAGAGTTTCCTTCATTCCAACAATCATTAAATCAGATGAGTCAGAGAGGTGTTTGACAAAGGCATTTCTAGAGGCTGGATGATTGTATAGTTTTAGATGGTGTCCATTTACTAAGAATGAGGTATGATTCTCATCTATTGTAATTAATCTAACTGTTCCATTGTCGAACACTGCGTCCACTTGGTATGGACCCATCCAATGAGTGCAAAGCTTGCCTTTGAAATTCTTAAATCGGGAATCGTAAAGTAATGCCCAATCTCCCACATGAAACATCTTACTTTTGATAAATTTATCATGCCACTTCATTCTCTGCTGTTGAACAACAATGGTCTTCTGGACAGCTACTAACCGAATCTCATCTAACTCATTCAACTATTCCAGTCAGTGTGGGTCTAAGCCTACTTCTAGAGTTGTCCTTAGTGTACTGATCTCAAATTCCACTAGAAACAAGGGGACTTTCCCATAGACTAATTCAAATGGTGAAAACCCAATTGTGTTTCGCCATGTTGTTCTGTATGCCCATAAAGATTCTAGAAGTTTCTGTGCCCAGTCCCGGCGATGACTTGCTACTGTCTTTGTCAAGATATATTCCAATACCTTGTTTGTGCTTTCTACTTGCCCGTTCACCTGGGGGTGATAGGGGGTTGTCACTCTATGCTTGACTCCATATTTCTACATCAACTTTCCTATCATGTGAGATGTGAATTGTGCTCCTCCATCTGACACAATTTCCCTTGGAGTACCATATCGGGAAAAAAATTCTTCAAAAAGAAAGTCTGCCACTACTTGTTCTATTGCTCTTGTGACTGCTTTGGCTTCCACCCATTTAGTTACATAATCAGTGCAGACCAGGATGTAATCTTTCTGATGAGAAGGTGGGTTGAAGGGTCCAAAAAAATCAATGGCCCATTTCTCAAATGGTTCAAGGACTATCTGGGGTTGTAGAGGCATTTCATCTACTTTTCCAGGTTGTCCCATCCATTGGCAGCTATCACACCTTCAGACATAGTCTCAAGCATTACGAAAGATGGAGGGCTAGTAATATCCCATTTGCAACACTTTGTGACCTGTTCTTTTATCTGCAAAATATCCTCCACAGGGTCCATCATGTGCAACCTTCAGTATCTCATAGATATTATCTTCTGCCACACAATGCCGAATCTGTTGGTCAACCCCTATATGAAAGAGATATCCTACCCTCCATGAGTATCGGGTACTCTGGTGAATAATCTTCCTTTGCTCTTTATATGACAGATGTCGAGGTACCTTCCTTGAAGAAAGATAATTAGAAATATCTGCATACCATGGAGTGTTAGCAGATACTGCAAAAAGATGTTCATCTGGGGAATTATCTTCAATTGGTGTATCCTTACCCTCATGTTCTATCCTAGATAAGAAATCTGCAACCACATTGTCCTTCCCTGGTTTATCTACTATCATGATATCAAATTCCTATAGTAGCAAGACCCATCTTGTGATACGACCAGGGGTAATAGGTTTATTCATTAAATACCTGATAGTTGCATGATCAATATGCACAAAGGTAGGATACCCGGTAATGTAGTGTCGAAATTTGTTGATGGCGTAAATGACAGCAAGGAATTCTTTCTTAGTCATTGTGTAGTTTAATTCAGTCAGAGCCAAATTCTTACTAACATAATAAACTGCGTATGGTATTTTTTCCTCTTGCAGTACTAATATTGTACCAACCACTGTTTGGGAAGCATTTGTATGAATATGGAAAGGTAATGCCCAGTCTGGCCCTCTAAGGATTGGAGCGCTACAGACCAATTTCTTAATTCTCATAAAGGCTGCATCACAGTCCTCTATCCACACAAAATCTGAATCTTTTGTTAGCAATTGAAAAAGTGGATGTGCTACCTTAGCAAAATTTTCTATAAAACGCCTGTAATAGCCAACACAACCAATAAAACTGCATACCTGCGTGGGCGTTTTGGGTGTCGAGAAATGATGAATTACCTTTGTCTTTGCTGGGTCCATCCAAATTCCTTCAGCTGAGAGAAAATGTCCCAGAACAATTCCTTCTTCCATCATCATATGAAATTTTTCCGTACTCAACGAGACACGCGCTTGTATACACCTTTCGAGAACTTTTTCTAAATTTTTCAGCCCTTCAAGAAATGAATCCCCATATGGAGTAAAGTCATCCATGTAGATTTCAATACTGTTATCTATCAAATCAGAGAAGATTCCGAAAATTTCCCTCTGGAACATTGCAAGAGCATTACACAGGCCAAAAGGAAGGACCCGGTATGCCAATGTTCCCCAGGGGCATGTGAAAGTGGTTTTATCCTGATCTTCAAGAGCTATCTGGATCTGGTTATACCCACTAAACCCATCTAGGAAGGAAAAAAACTTTTTTCCAGCCAATGTGTCTAGAACTTGATCAATAAATGGTAAAGGGAAATGATCTTTTTGCGTTGCCTTATTTAATTCTCGATAATCCACGCATATTCTCCATTTACCACTTTTCTTAGGGACCATTACTAATGGAGAGACCCATTGGCTATCTAAGATGGGGTAAATAAAACCTACATCTAGTAATTTCTGAAGTTCTTCTTTCACGATATTTTTCAGTGTAGGGTTCATCCTTCTCTGAGTTTGTCTCATAGGAAGACAATCCTCCTTAATATATATATGATGGGTGCACGAATTAGTAGGGATCCCCTTCATATTTGTATAATCCCAGGCGAAGGCCTCTTTGTGTTTCCGAAGGACATCCACAAGTTGCTTCTTCTGAGGTTCTGACAGGGCTGTATTAATATTCAGGGTTTTTCCTGGTTCTAGTTCTACTGGAACACTTCACTGGGTGCATCAATAGGTAGCTGCTCTAATCCTTCTACTGTTTCAATTGTTTCCTGAGTCTCACAACTTAAGACAGATTCTAGGAATTTTCGATTTGTTTCAGAAACGGAGCAAGGGTCATCCATAAAAGAGGTAATTACATCATCTTCTGATTCTATTTTCAACTGAAGGGCTTGTTCAATAGTGAGAACTGGCCTCAATTCCTCATTTTATATTTCAGACTCTTTCCCAGGTAAAATTTTCTTGCTTCCTGCTAGTTTTATGGATGGGTCTGGTTCTGCAGGTGGGTATAACACTAAGTTCTTAATGTTGTGTCCATTGGAGATAACCATGTGCCTTGATCAGCACCCAATGTAAGCATCTGCAATAGCCAGCCATGGTCTACCCAAGATCAAAGGATGGCCGCCCACCGAAGATTGCATCTGTAAGACCAGAAAATCTACAGGATAGTGCCATGAATCTACTGAAATTGTTACATCTTCCAACTTTTCTACATGTTTGACTGTGGATCGATCTGCCAATTCCAATACTGTAGGTGTATGTTTCAAGTTACGAAGACCTAATGTATGCATGGTTTCAGTAGTGATGACATTGATGGAAACACCTAGGTCTACCAGCACATTTAGAATCTGTACCACATTAATATGTACTATTAGAATTGGGTTCCCCAGATCTCCATATTTTTCAGGCATTGACTTTCCCGTCATGAAATCTAATAATTTTCCCATAACATGAATGGTAAGGGGGTCTTTGGATTTCTTTGCATATTTCTTTGAACAATATTCCCTAAGAGTATTTGCATATATTGGCACATCCTTCATCGCTTGTAACAAGGGAATTTTAACAAATAAATTCTGCAGTTCTCCTAATAAATCGAATTCAGCTTGAGGGCTTGATTTACTCAAAGTTAGTCTCTCTGGGTAAGGTGGTTCAGATTGATGTTGTTTTATAGGAGATGCCTGATTTCTATCATTCTGTTTTGGCTCTTTACTCATTGGTTCTGATTCCTTACCTTCACTATCGAGTTGTTCTATGGTAACTGGAGGAGGTTGAACATCAACTGTCCGCCTTGATCATAGATTCATTTCATACAACTATGCAGTGGAAAGGCTATATGAAGGTAGGTTAAGAATGTCAGTTTGATGAACTCCCCTACTATTTGGATTTAGATCAGGTTGGATTGGGAGTTGAGGGCAGGCAGGCTGTTTACCTGGAGGCACATTAGAGGGTAGTTGAAGTTGTTGTTGTGGCATTGATTGAGGAAACTGTTCAGGAGGGGATCCTCGCCAAGTTGGAGCCCATGAGGAGCTTGAAATTGTTTGAGGGTTCCACTACTGCCACGGTGGAAACGGGTATTGTGGCCACATAGGAGGATAGGGCATGGACTGAGGATTCATATTAGAATTATTGAAATATTGAGATGGATCTGAGTACATACCTTGGTTTCCCATTGGTGGTCAAGGTTTCCATGGCTTTCTAGACCCCATGAGGTATAGTTGCTCCATGTCTTTCCCTGTTCCTTGAAATACTACTTTCAGGCCTGGCAAGGAGGGGCATGAGCTTGTTGCATGATTTAACTCGCAGATTGCACATTCCTCTATGGAGTTTAATGGACATTCCCTCTCTAGATGCTTCTTTCTACACATCGGGAAGAATATTGCCATAGTCTTGTCCAATTCTTGCTGCTTCTGCTTTACTTGCATTGTATCCATCTGTGTTGACAGGGTGCTGAGGATATCCATACTCAGATTGTCTAGCAGGTTTCTGATTTCTACTTTCATAACACCTCCCCCAGACCCTTTTATTGAGTGAATCCCTTGTCTATTTCTTGCAAGTCCTCTTGAGCACTGAATGCATAATTCACAGATACCTTCGAAGCTTTCCTTAGAGATGTCTCATTTTCCCATAATGTTCAATAGCTCCATTGAATCCTCACGGAAAGATCAGAGGAGGATAATTTTTAGAATTTCCTTATCCAGGTCAGAGTGACCTGACCTCTGTAAGGTGTACTTGAATCGTTCCACACAATCTTCCAAACTCTCGTCTTCTTTTTGTGTGAACTTGTAAAGTTCTTCCTTAATGTTCCGGGATTTACAATAATCTTGGTATTTTTCCAGGAAAGCTGTCCGCATATCATCCCATGTGGAAATAGTGCTTCCTCCAAGGCCAATGAACCATCGTAGAGCCATCCCTTTTAATGTAGAAGGAAAATTTTTTAACTTTTGGGCTTCCATCGTGTAATCATACCCTTGGCATACTATGTCGAATTCAAATAGAAATGTGTCGGGATCTTCTGAAACAAGCCCATGAAAGTTTGGTAAGGCTGCTAATGGAATAGGTTTAGTGGGTGCACCAAATCCCAGGTTTCCAATTGGAAACTCGATAGTGGAGGTTGTGGGAGCCATAAATATCTTCCAATAATCACTGGGTATTTCACCAGACTCTGTAGGAGATGGCTGAGGCTTCCTTACCCCCTTGATCCAAGTTGTTTTAACAACACTTTCTCAGTCCCTTGGTGATGCAAATTCTCCTTCGACCCCTTCTTCTGTGTTCCGATGACTCGATCCCTCTACTACAAACTTCTCTCTCTTACTGGAGTGGTCTGCCTCTATCGAGGCTTTGGTTGCGACCTCTTCCCCCTCTGCTATCAACATAATCCTTCCTTGTTCAGGTATGCCACTAGATGTTTCTTCAACTGCTAGAGGGACCTGCTGTATTGTGTCACCCAAGAATGCTGTAGACAACACTGGTTGATCTACTGATTGTCCCTCAGACTTTACTCTTTGTGCCCTTGGTCTCATGGCTGTGCGAGATGATGTTTCTGATTTAGCCTTTTCTATCATATGTTGGATGAAGGTCTTTCTTCCCAAATCTGGTCCTCCCTTCTTTGGGGCTTTCCCTCTGCCCCCCGTTATTCAGTTCTTTGTTCATACAAGTGAGGGTTTTGTCATGAAACTACAATGATTTAGTCTTGAAGTAAGGTGTCAAAGGACCATTCCTTCCCCATGACAAAAGATCTTATGAAAAAGCAAGGCAGCTAAAAAACAAGAATCTAAGGTTCAGGGCCCGGAGCAGGGCGTCAAAGGACTCTTCCCTCCCTTGGACAAGAAAAAAACACACCACAGGAAAGACCTAATACCTTTCAAACCTGAAGCAGGGTGTCAAAAGACTTCTCCCTCCCCAGGGTAAAAGCTAGGGTTTAAAAAAAAACACAAGGGTTTGAAAGAAATAAATCTTAACTCAGGATTTGGAGTAGGGTGTCAAAAGACACCTCCCTTCCCAGGACAAGAGATTGAAAAATAAATAAATGAAAAATCAAAAATAAAAACAAGCAAAAAGATCACCTATGCTCAGGCCTGAAGCAGAGTGAGAAAACTCATTCTCTCCCCAGGACGAGAGATTGACCCTCTGGTTGGTTCGGATTGTTGTCTTGCACCTTGTTAGCCTCCCCGACAACGGCGCCAAAATGTTGGGGTCCAGGTATGAACAGTTTATTCACCCTTTTTCTACATTAATTATCAATCCGGGTGCGTATCCTTTCAAGGCAATGCGCAAGGCATTTGTAGGGGCAAGATTACAATTCGTTCTGGCCAAGGGTTTACAATTTAAGATTCAAAACATTACTGTCAACTGGATTAACTACAACTTCTGGAAGGTACTCATAAGAATCATATGCTGTAACAGCAAGCATAAGCTAAGAAATAACACTGTAACAGCAAGCATAAACTACTAAATAACGTACTGTAACAACAACCATAAACTGCTAAATAACACACTGTAACAACAATCATAAAACTAATAAATAACACACACAGGAAGACACAACACCTGATCAGAAGAGCAGGCCCAACTCTCTGATCAGGGCTGCACTGGTTACAGCAAGGATGAAGACAACAAAATAAGTAATGCTTTATAAATCTGAAAAGGTTATTACAATCTCAATGGGGACATCCCCAGTTACAGGAATAAACTGTCTTTTATACATCAAAGGGGGAACAACCTCTTTCCTCAAAACATGGTAACCGTACCCTTAAAAATATACATTAGTTGGAACAACACCAGTACCAGATAGACAAGATCAATGAAATTCCCAAGATGGTTCAGGGATCTCCGACTCCAGCTGCACGACCTCCTTTTGGCTTGGTCCTTGCTGTTCTCAAAATAGCTGAACAACAGATTTGCTGCGGGATGCTGAGGTCTGATTCCTGTTCTCCAAAATATGTGGTCAAACATCATTTTAGTGCTATGAATAGGTAAAACTCCGTGACTTCACTGCATTAATAAAATATTCCAATAGACAGGGTAGGGGTATTTACCTCATGGTTTTAGCACAGTAAACATAGGTAAATATGTGTAAAAAGGTCAAGAAGGTAATGGAAATGTGACATAAAGATAGCCCGATTTGGTGCCCAACATCTATTCCATTGAGAAAACATACCCAAGTATCTGTGGTAAAAAATTCATCTTGTGGATCATTTTATTTTGTGAGTTACACTCCGTGGAAAATAGGGTTTGTGGCTAGTCTTGAAACTAGTCAAAAACATGTGTTTCGAGTAAAAACGTCATAACTTCTTCATAAAAGATCAAAATTTAGTGTGACCAAACATGTTGGTTAGGGTACAACATATAGTATTCTTTTAATAGTTTCATATCATTTCAATGAATATTTCTTGCAGGGCACGCTCTACAAGGTCGCTTTCTAGAATAAGCCAGAATTCAACAAGGTATGCCATTTTTTCTATAACTCCTTTTTTGAGAGGTTCCAAGTAGTGACACCTGGAGGAATTGCATAAAACACATTGAAGAACATTGTGTATCATTTTCATATATTTATACATTACAGGTTCAAATTTATGATTACTTCAAGGCAGAAAAACATATAAAAGTAAAAGAACTACAAAGAAAGTTTCCAAGAAAATCTTTTTCACCAAAGAAGACATCTCATCATCAGATGAAGATGAATTCAGTGACAGTGAAACATGGAGAGTTCTATTCATGGAAGTAGAAGACTTTGATAAAGAATATTCCGAAGAAGAATATGAAGAAGCATATGAAGAAGAAATTGAAGAGGAAAAAGTTGACTTCTGAGAAGAATTAATGAGTTCTATAGAAGTTATAAGAAGAGAAAAGAAGAAAAACAAGAAACTACAAGAAGAACTAGATAAGAAAAAAGACACTCAAGAACTAGAACAAATGATCATAAAATTGAAGGTTCAAATAGACTAAGATAAAAGAATTGAAGAAGCACTCAAAGAACAACTATAAGGAAAGGATAGGATCATTGGAAACTTGGAAGAAGAGATTGTCACACTAAGAAAGGATATTCAAAAGAAAAATATGCAGAATAGCTCAAAAGTTCTGGATGACATTATCAGCAGTCAAAAATCTCATCTTGACAAGTCCGGACTTGGATACAATCAGACAGAAAAGGGATCAAGCTCCAAAACAACAGAGCAAGAAACAAATACAAAAATCTATGCAGAAACAATCAAAGAGGATAAAAAGATATACAAAGAAGATTACAGGGACACTCCTCCATCGAGAAGATTCAGATTTCAGAATCAACAACAGATAGATAGGCCTCAAGAAGAAGAAGGATTCATAAGAGGGCCTCCTTTCAGAATATCTTCAACTACCAGGTATCAAACTATAGCTTTTGGTTTATGTTATGCATGTAATAATTTTGGACATAAAGCTGTAAATTGCAGAGCTAACAACAGGAACAATAACTACTTTGAGAGCCATACACAAAGGGGTTATTCAAGAAGACCTAGTGAAACATAGAGATGAAGTTACAATAGATTTGAATCTTTGAGCACTGAAGTGGAATGTTACAAATGTAACAATTTTGGACACATGGCCAAAAATTGTAGAATGATAGTCCCTCCTAAAGAACCTCAACATAGTCACAAACAAGAACCTTGGAAAATGACATTGATAAGAAAGCAAGATCAATATAACAATGAAGAATGCACAGTTTCTCTACAAGGTAAACATAAGAAACATGGTTAGTATGTTGATAGTGGATTTTCAAAACACATGACAGGTGATAGAGACAAGTTTCTTACATTACGAAAGGAAAGAGATGGATCAGTCTCCTTCGGAAATGATGATTTAGCCAAAATCATTGGAAAAGGCACAACCCGAATTGGGAACAAGAATGAAAAGGCAGAAAATGTTATACTAGTAGAAGATATTAAACATAATCTTTTAAGTGTGAGTCAAATGTGTGACCAAGGTCATAAAGTTACTTTCGATTCACAATATTGTGAGATAAGAAAAGAAGGTTCAGGGAAATTAGTCACTACAGTTGCAAGAACTTCAAGCAACATATATGTGTTAAGTGAAATTGGAAATCAAAAGTGTTGTCTAGGAAAGGAATATGAAAGTTGTCTATGGAACAAAAGAATGGGTCACATGCATTTTCATAACCTTGTCAAAGTCAGCAAAAGAGAAGCAGTCAGAGAAATGCCCCAGATCACGAAACCAACCAACACTTTATGAAAGCATTGCCAACAAGGAAAGAAAACAAAGACCAGGTTCAAATCAAAGGAATATTCAACAATAAAACCACTAGAAATTGTGCATAATGATCTAGTTAGACCAACTACAACAAAAGGCTTAGAAGGTGAGAGATACTTTATGTTATTAGTTGATGATTATACAAGAATGACTACAGTTTTCTTTCTCAAGAATAAGTCATAAGCTTTTGAAAACTTCAAGATCTACAAGGAAATGGTTGAAAATGAGATGGATTCAAGAATCAAATGCTTAAGATTAGATAATGGAGGAGAATTCACCTCAAAGGAATTTATGGACTACTACAACAATCATGGAATAAAAAGACAATTATCCATCTCTAGGACACCTCAATAGAATGGAGTTGTTGAAAGAAAGAAAAGGACAATACAAGAAATTGCTCTAATAATGATAATGGATTCAAAGTTGATAGATATTTTTTGGACACAAGCACTACATACAATAGTTCACATTCAAAACAGAGTAATGCTCAGAAACAACACTGATAAAACTCCCTATGAGCTATAGAAAGGAAGACCAACAAATGTGAAGCACTTCAAAGATTTTGGAAGCAAATGCTACATCAAAAAAGAAGATGGAAGAATGGGAAAATTTTACTCTCGTGTGGACAAAGGAATACTTGTTGGTTACTCAAGTACAAGGAAAACATACAAGTGTTACAATATAAGATTAAACAAAGTTGTGGAAAGCATAAATGTAACAATTTATGAAACAGGCAGACCAGAATCAAAAGAAGAAGAAAACAAATCAATGGAACAACTTTTTGAAGAAGAAGATGAAAAAGAAGTAGAAGAGGAAGATGAAGATGAAGAAAATCTGACAGAAGCAAGAAGAGCAAGTTCAACAAGTATCTCCAAAGACACCTAGCAAACAAGTACAAAAGAATCATCCTTGAGATCAAATTATTGGAAACAAAGATGCGGGAGTTGAGACTAGAAGAAAAATCCATTCACCAGAACAAACACACCTAGCACTCTTATCTACAATTGAACCAAACTATTTTGAAGAAGCCAGCAAGGATGAATTTTGGAATAAGGCCATGGATGAAGAATTGGATCAAATATAGAAAAATGACACTTGAGAATTGGTTCCAAGACCAAAGAATAAGAATGTGATTGGCACAAAATGAGTTTTCAGGAATAAATTTAATGAAGATGGACAAGTTACAGGTAACAAAGCTAGATTGGTATGTAAAGGATATGCACAGACTGAAGGAATCGACTTTGAAGAGACATTTTCCGCAGTTGCCAGAATGGAAGCAATCTATTTTCTTTTAGCTTATGCATGCTCCAAAAATGTTAAAGTATATCAGATGGATGTAAAATCATCTTTTCTGAATGGGGAACTTGAAGAAGAAGTCTACATTGAACAACCAAGAGGATTTCAGTTGTCAGAGAACACAGACTATGTGTGTAAATTAAAGAAGGCATTGTATGGTCTAAAACAGACTACTAGAGCATGGTACTCTAGACTAGATAAGTATTTGCAGTAGGCAGGGTTCATAAAAGGAATTGCAAACAACAACCTCTACATCAAGGTAAGTCAAGGTAATATTTTATTAATTGAAGTTTATGTTGATGATATTATTTTTGGTAGTGATGATGACAGGTTAAGCTAGAAATTTGCAAAGGACATGAATAATGAATTTGAAATGTCGTTACTTGGAGAAATATCCTTCTTTCTGGGACTTCAGATATGTCAAAGTAACCAAGGATTTTTTATTTCTCAAACTAATTATATCAGAGAAATGCTAAAGAGGTTTAGAATGGAAGATTGCAAACCAGTTATCACTCCCATGCAAACCATTTGTAAGTTGAACAAAGATGATGATTCGAAGTCTACATATCAGAGGAAATACAGGTCAATGATTTATATCCTACTATATGTGACAGCATCCAGACCAGATGTAATGCAGGTAGTTGGACGGTGGCACGATTTCAAGTAGCACCAAAGGAATCACATGTATTAGTAGTAAAGAGGATCTTCAGATATCTCAAAGGAACATAAGAGTTTGGATTATGGTATCCAAAAGGAAAATATCTATCACTTATTGCCTACATAGGTGCAGATTGCGCAGGTTGTATTGATGACCAACGAAGCACCAGTAGAGCATCATTCTACTTAGTTGAGTGTTTGGTATCATGGATAATAAAGAAGAAATCATCAATATCTCTATCTACAACCGAGGCAGAGTATATTGCAGCAGCAACATGTTGTACACATGTTCTTTGGATGAAACAAACTTTGACAAATATACAGGTTGAGTATGATGAGCCCATTCCAATATATTGTGATAATACAAGTGCCATCAGCATCTCAAAAACCCTGGTGATGAACTCCAAGACGAAGCACATTCCAATAAAGTATCACTTTCTATGGGAACAAGTTGTAGAAAATAACATCAGAGTTGAGTATGTGGGAACAAAAGAGCAATTGGCAGACATCTTTACAAAACCACTTCCACGTAAAGCCTTTGAATATCTTTGCCAAAGACTTGGAGTTATTTCTACTCCAAAATGAATGCTTATATTATATGTCTTAGATGTACACGAGGAAGCACCATAAGAGGACAGTTCATTCAGGGGGAGCAGCCCCAGATGAAAATAAACCTTTGCCATTGATGACAAAGGAGGAGAGATTTATCAGATGTAGAGGAGATAGGCATGGTTCTAGGGGGAGCAGATTTATCAGATGTAGAGGATAAAGGAATATTTATCATATGTAGATGACAAAGGTATGGTTCCAGGGGGAGCATGAGTGATATGATTTCAGTATTGCATCATAGTGTTTCCATCAATGCTAAAGGGGGAGATTGTTGATTAAGGTTGGTTGTCATTGATTTCAACTGTTGAAGAAAGCCCCGTAGCACAAAGGTTTGGATAATGGACCCAATATTGTTTGATGTAAATATGAATCATTATTTTTTTGTCATGGTTGATAAGAAGTAAATATGGATGAAATCCAAAGTGGTCCCCTTATGGTGAAATCCCTCACGGGAAGACGCTTTGCGGAGTAAGAGAACCCATCCTTAATTGTGGAATAATGAGATGAAGGACATTGAATTTATCAAACTATCCTATATGCACATTGTTTTTCATGCCATTTCTGGTGGTAAGTAGAACGTCACATAACTCCTCACGGTTAGAGTTATGACCATGTGAAGTTGGAGAACCCAGGTTTGGGTAATGGACCCAAGTTTGTTTGATGGATAACGATATGATTTTTTCTATATTTGAAGGTAATACTATTCTAGATGTATATTAAATTTCATTCCATTTCTGGTGGTATGTGGAATGTCACATAACTCCTCATGGCTTGAGAGTTATGTCCTTACGAAGTTGGAGGACCCTCATATGTCATCTAGAAGCCCCAAAAGGTCAAAGTAGTCAAAGTGGTTTAAGGGATTTTAAAAGGTAAATAATAAAGTGAAGTGATGAGTGTATTATAATTCAAAGTGAATACAAAATAAATTTTTTCAATAATAAATTTAATGGAGAAATTAGAAGTGGGTTAACCTTAAAATAAGGAAAGTGGGCCAAGTGACCTAGAAGATGTTTTTAAGGAAGCTAGTTGGAGAGTATAAATAAGAGGCAAGGCTCTCTCATTTTAATTACACTTGAAAATATTGAATATATATAGGTTTTTGAGGTAACCAAGGATATCTAAGCCGAATTTCTGAGAGAAGGTTAAGAAAAGAAGACCGAAATGTAAGGAATGATACATTCTTTTGATGGTTCTTTCTAAGGTATGTTATTTACAGGTCATCTCACCATTTTTGCTATAAATTTTTTTCTATAATGATTCAAACTGTGAAGTTGCTATTCCAATGAGAAAACATACCCAAGTATTTGTGGTAAAAAATTCATCTTGTGAGTAATTTTATTTTGGGAGTTACACTCCGTGGAAAATAGGGTTTGTGGCTAGTCCTGAAACTAGTCAAAAACATGTGTTTTGAGTAAAACCGTCATAACTTCTTCATAACAGATCCAAATTTAGTGAGACCAAATGTGTTGGTTAGAGTAAAATTGTTAGTATTTTGTGTAATAGTTTCATATCAATTCAATGAACATTTCATGCGTGGAACGCTCTACAAGGTTTCTCTCTGGAATAATCCATAATTCAGTAAGGTATGCCATTTTTACTATAACTGCTTTTCTGAGAGGTTCCAAGTAGTGACACCTGGATGAATTGCATAAAACAAACTAAATAACATTGTATATCAGTTTCATATCTTTATACATTATAGGTTCAAATTTATTATTACTTCAAGTTAGGGTTGTTGACTAATCCAAAACTAGGCATGTGAGACTAAAGAAAAGTTTGATGAAAATGCTAGTCTCTTGTTGTTAAAGTTAAAGAAGGTTTTCAGGAATGTGTTCATATACACTAGGTCTATTAAAGAGCTACAAATCATATTTGGATGATGAAATTGATGAGGGATTTTGGATGAGGTACATGTTGAGTACATGGTTGAGACAGGTAGTTGATGAGTTGGCACATACATGAGGTGTATAGTTGATGATGTTGGTACATATTGATCAGTAGTTGACACATGATTGGTACACACTTGGTACATGGTTGGATGCACTTATTTATGGTATAGGTTGATTACAAGTTGTTTGGTACAGGTTTGTGCATGGTTGATGCACTTTTTTATTGTACAAGTTGATTACAGGTTGAGGTACATGTTGATGCATGGTTCAGATTTATTGGTACATGTTTACAGTGGTATATCTGATAGTGATAGTGTCACAGTGGTTCCATCATTCTACTTCTACTTTAGGGTGGAAGGACGGGGCAAGGACAGGTGGTTGTAGCCGGAGAACATAGGGGGTTGTAGCCTCCTTCTGGTAGTAGCCAGAGAATTAGGGAGTTTGAGCTTCCCTCAGATTGTAGCCTGAGAAAATAGGGGTTTGGAGCCTCCTTCCAGTTGTAGTTGGAAAACAAAGGAAGTTGGTGCTTCCAATGAATGTAATTCTTCAAGACATATAAGAAAAATCATTCTGTGGTTTTCTCCCAATTTGGGTTTCCACGTAAAACATTGATGTACTGTGTATGTGTGTGATTGTTTATTTCTTACTGCTCATTATTGGATAATAATTCTGCATTGATATAACATTTGAAGAAAAAAGATTATAATTACACTATTACTGATTCACCCCCCCTGTCAGTAATCCAACAGATATCTCCTTACTCTTCAATGTCTGAATGATATAACTCCTTCTAAGGCAAGAAATTTAAAGTTACATGCAAGTGAGTATTGCATTATTGATGGAAAGTTATACTGGAAAGATCATATGGGTTTCCTGTTATATTTCCTTATAGAATCTAAAACATAAGGTGTCATTGATGAGTTTCAAGAAGGAGTATGTGGAGGACATCACCCCTGGAGAGAAACCATTTACAAAATTTTAAGGGCAGGATATTATTGGCCAAAATTATTCACCAATGTAAATACAATGGTCAAAGCCTACAATTCATGCCAATTTTTTGCTAGTAAACAAAATCTTCCCGCCTTACCTTTAATTCCAGTAAAAGTTGAAGCTCCTTTCCAACAATGGGGTTTAGATTTCATTGGAGAAATTCATCCATAATCGAGTGCTCAACACAGATGGATTTTGACCGCTACTGATTATTTTACGAAATGGGTTGAAGCCATTCCAACTCAGAATGCTACAGATTCAATAGTGATAAAATTTTTGGAAGAAAACAACTTAGCAAGATTTGGTTGTCCTAGGAAAATAGTCACTGAAAATGCTCATGCTTTTAAATCTATTGCAATGATCATTTTTTGTCAAAAGTACGATATTATTTTAGGTCATTCTACAACCTACTATCCTCATGGAAATGGGATGTAAGAATCATATAATAATATTTTGATGATGATGATCAAGAAGGTTTTGCCAGAAAACAAAAAAGCATGGCATACACACTTAAAATATTCCTTATGGGAAAACAAAATTGGCACCAAGAAATCTATAGGTATGTCTCCATTCCAATTAGTTTATGGTACTGATGTTATTCTTCTTATTAATCTCGCTCTTCCTATGATGAAACTCTTGCAGGATGTGAATGAAGAGCCGAACGATATTACGAGAAGAATAAATCAAATCATCGAAGTATAAGAAAACATAGTAGAGGTGGATGATAAACTCCAAAAATACCAGGATAGCATGAAGAAACTTTTTGATAAAAAAACTAAAGACAGGGAGTTTCTTCCTAGTGATTTAGTATTAAAATGGAAAGCTAGAAAGGAAGATGCAGGGAAACATGGGGAATTTGATCATCTCTGGTTCAGACCCTTCAAAATTGTAGCTGCTGAGGGAAAAAACTCATTCTCGCTTGAAAATATTAATGGAGAGATTCTTGAGGCCCCTATCAATGGGCATTATGTGAAACATTTCATGCAGTATTTACTTTTAAAATTTTCATTGTATATATCAGATTGGATTGACATTGACAATTTTAATTTTCCATTTTTCTTTTCTTTTTGAAAATTATCTGAGTGATTTGATTAATTGTTGTAAATATTTTCAATAAAATTATGATTGGTTGACTTCATTTTGAAAACAAATTTAGAAAAAGAAAAATAAATTGCATTGTAAAATAAAATTCATTCAATAGCTAATGAAGATAATACAAAGAATATATCAAAAGCTTCTTGAGGACTACTGAAATGAAAAACATCTTCATCATGTATCATCTCTATTCTACATGATTATCTAATATTTTGTATTTCATTCCTTTTGCAGAATAGATCTTGTTGAACGTGAGATGAGGATCAAGAAAAACTCGACACTCATATTTTCGTCTTTTTGATTTCTCTGAAAATGGGTGATAAATAAATAATATTCCTTGTTGAAAATTTAAAAGAAAAATAAGGTATGAGTTCCTATTCTTCTTTATAATCCAAATAAAATTTAAAATTTGATTGAAATAAATACGAAATAAGTTTTTCTCATGATGATGTTATCACCTGATCTAAAAATTGGAGATGTAGAAAAATATAACTCGAAGTTTCATGTTGATAAATTCTAAATCCATCTTTGATATAAAAAATAAAAAATAATAATAAACAAACTCAAAAGAAATCTGAACAATTATAATAACTATGGGACAAAGCATAGTAAAAACTTATATTTAATACACAAACTTGTGTGGGATTATGATATTTTTGATTCAGATATGTTAAGCCTTAAATAGTGGCTCATTACCCCTTAATTGGGGCATATTATATTAGTAATGTTATTTTATTTATGTCGGCTTTAGTCCATTAGTTGTAATTATACCTCCTAGTCTCCTATATATACCAAGGAGACATTTTCATTTTGAATCATCTTGTAATTGTACATTTATGTGGGCATAAGGAGGTTGCCCCCTCAAAGAGGATTATTATCTGAATTTCTCTCTTTTTCAAGGTGTTGAGTACTTATTCTGAGGTTTTTCTATACTATATTGATATTTGGTTCTTAACATATGGTATCAGAGCTCAAGGTTTTGGGGTTTCGCTGCTACATCTGAGACACCTTGGAATTTTCTCTATAAATTTTTTTATACAACATTTCAGAAGGAATGTCTTGGAGGATATTTGGTAGACGGATCAAGGTACATTGGGTTAAAATTTCATCTCTTGAGGCCTTATACTTTAGGAGATACAACCTGTGAAAGATAGGGTTCTGGAATCATCCTGAATTGAGCCTTTTATACATAAGCATCCAGAGTTACTCAAGCGTTGTGGACAACACTTGTCTCAAGGGGAGGGGCATGCTAATCCCTAAATAATGGCTCATTACCCCTTAATTGGGGCATATTATATTAGTAATGTTATTTTATTTATGTCGACTTTAGCCCATTAAATGTAATTATACCTCTTAGTCTCCTATATATACCAAGGAGACATTTTCATTTTGAATCATCTTGTAATTGTACATTTATGTTGGCATAAGGAGGTTTCCCCCTCGAAGAGGCTTATTATCTGAATTTCTCTCTTTTTCAAGGCGTTGAGTACTTATTCTGAGGTTTTTCTATGCTATATTGATATTTGGTTCTTAACAAGATCCTCTGAATCCTTGATTTGGTTATTTCTACCTCTCCCAAGTTCTTTCTACTCCATATTTTCATTCTCCTTTTTTCATCCTTTTAGATTTCATAGAAATAAATAGACTTAGCGTGACTCTGAAAACTCAAAATCATATTTTCAAAACAGGATCAGGCGAAAATTTTTACACTCCTTTGATTTTAATTGAAAAAGTATGTCTAGGCTAATCCTGATAATTTTAGGTCTGGTATCAGATTTTAAACTGAAAAACTCTCTCAAGGTTTATCCCTGAAATTGTTGAAATTCCCCAAAAAATTCTCCTATAGGTGAAGGTGCACTGAAAAATTGGAAGAATGTTAGTTTCAGAGTATTCTTAAAATTGTAGACAGACCTTCTTTTTCATTTTAAATATTTTTAACAGATATCATCCCTTGTATGTTACATACAACTTGATTTCCCCCACTTCAAAATGTTAAAATACAAGACATATGGTGAAAGGAAATTCATAATTCGATTTCCCCCATCTTGTCTAAAATATATGATGAAAGGAAATTCATATACTGATTTCCCTCATCTCAACAAAATGCAAATTCATTAATTGAAGTAGTGAAAGGAAATTCAATGGGAGAAGTAGATAACTTCACCGGGGTATTGAACATGCTTGCTAGTAGTGAAGAAATATCTATGATATCTGTAAGGTTGTCATACATATCTATATATCACACTCTGTTATCTAGTTCTCTTTCTTATGATATTTACATCCTTAACCAACTAGGGATTACCTAAATAACTGTGCTACATTTGCTTAACCTTGAAGTGAACAAAGTCGGTCGAAGTCTAATATTTTATTTAAAATTATTTTGATTATCTTAAACAATTCTGAAATCAATTTTAAGAAACATAAAATTTTAGTAGCCTAACTTGAGATCAATCATGAAGTGTGTTTTAAAGATTTTGGATTTGGATGAGTTCATTTTTTCTATGTATGACTAATTCTCAAATAAAACCAGAAAATGTTTTTCAAAAAGCAATAATGAATCCATTTACCCAATAAAGGAACTTGGTCTACTGTTCTTTCATGCCTCACAGGGAGCACAATCCCCATATGGAGCCTATGTTAGAACACTTAGAATTTTGAACTTTTATTCTTTTTTTTTTCCTCTTAGAAATAAAAATTTCACCCAAAAAGAAAAACTTAGGGAATTGCATTTTAATTTAAATAAATCCTTGGTCGTTATAGTTCAATAAGGAGCTTACAATGTCTCCATTCGATGAATTGTACTAAGTTGATCAAACGGATCTTGTGATCTACAAAATGTAAAAGCCGCTCGAATTTTAAAAGAAAACCTTTAACGGTCACTTCTGAGCTTCGTGCTTCGGTAGTTTCAAAAAATATAAACAAAAAAAGCCCCGAATATATGAAGTTCCAAAGATATTTCCTCATGACAATTTATAAAATTAATTACAGATGAGTCATAGGACACATGTCTTTTAATATTTTTTGGCTGACACGTGTCACGCATTTTTAACATTTGTGTTAGAATATTTGCTGAATTTAAGTGACATGTGTCACCCCTCCTTTCTTAACACATCAATAAGAATGACTTCATCTCTTCCATGTCACTCTGAGAGATTTTCCTTCAGTAGTTTAAACAAAGATTGGGTTCATAGCTGCCGAAGTATCAAAGTGTCAGAGTATTGGATATCAAAAAAAAGTAAACGTGTTTCAAAGGGATATTAAAACATTTAAGAAATTTAGTTAATCACGATTAAGTATTAATTAGTCTCTTCGCAAATTCAATCTTCGGGATATTTCTCTCGTGCTATATCCAAAACTCTCGAACTGTCGAAGTACGAGACACAGTTTTAAACAAATGGATTCCCGGAGCTCGGGAGCACTGAAGTTCCAAAGCCCAGAATATATATATAACAATTCGAAACATTTACTTCGCAAATTAGGCCTTCAAAGGATTTATATCATCCTTGATCCAAAACACTGAATACCAAACTTCTGAAGTACTTAAGGCTAATAAAATGTTTAAAACATGATTAATCAAAATATAAAAGCAATTAATTATAGATTAGCATCTTCAGGAATTTGGCCTTCGGGAAATTTCTTCCATGTCACATTCAATACCTCTGAACGCCAAACCGTCGAAGTATTAATGACATTTATGATTGGCTAAATTTACCGATTTGAATAAATATTTTGAATCGCAAGGTAATAAATTCCATTAGATTTTTAATAATTTATTTGTTAGTAAATCAATACGAAGATTGATATACTCTATGAATAAAACATTTCGAATTTCAAGTTATTTTACCATTTGCAATTAGAATTTTTCATTAAGTAAAGAGATTACACACTTCTCTTGTTACAGGCAGGTTAATTTCATTTCCATGAGGATTATGGTGCCACATAAATATGTGAAGAAGAAAGATGCATTAACAAATTGTTAAAATAATGTAACTGCAAAATGTATTCTTATTCTTATTTGATATATTATTAATTAGATCAATCCCCATTATGGATTTCTCATGTCAGTTATTATAAAGGACCAAATCCCCTTTTGTGGATTGGTCAAAAGATAATTGTAATAGGCAGAATAAGAAGTCATCCCCAGAAAATATTAAAGGGGCACTGAATTATAATAAAGGTGGTTATAACCACCCAGTTGGAGAATTCAGCCCTGCCAGTGAGGAGACACTTCACACGTGCCAGTCTAATATAAATAAGGAGTCTAGCGCCTCACTTAGACACAACTCACTTGCTCATTTCATGAGACAAGTTTCAAATCTGTAATTAGAGAAGAAGGAGAGAGAGTGGTGCATATCTGGGAGAGGAATTTTTGTATTAGTTTAAGAGATCTCTTGGCATTGTATTGGCTATCTATATTAAGGAAGATTTGCTGGGTTTTCTTCCCCTAGAGGGTTTCCCAGGATAAATGATGTGTCTCTTGTGATTGTGTATTTCTCAGTGATCTTGTATTATGCTATTGTTATCTAATATGAAAAGAACTATATTAATGGCTTAAACATTAACATGGTATCAGAGCCAAGCTGAAGAGAGCATCTTTCACAAGAGAAAAGTGAAAAACGTCATTGTTGCCATACATGAAAATTAGGGCTTTTTGTTGGAAAGGTATTTCATCCCTAAAACCACCTAGAAAAATCCACCCTCCCCCAAGGATCATTTTGGCACCTTCAACGCACCTTTTCAGTGGCTAGATCTCCCGAAAAGTGAAACCCTAGTTTCACAATGTACCAGAAAACTAGAAAACCAGAGTACCAGAAGTACCAAAAGTACTAGAGTACCAGAAGCACCAGAAAACAAGAAGCACCAGTCCAAAAATCCGCAGATCAAGTTTGAGGGGGTAAAAGTTGGATTTTCAAAATTCTGACTACACCAACATACTTGCCTCAACTCAGTGCATCTATTCCCTGGATCAGAATTTCAAAATTTGAAGTTTGAAATATTAGGGTTTCCTCATAAAAACCCTAGGTTGCAGTTGCAGTTGCAGTTGCAGTTTCAGAACTAGTTGCAGTTGCAACATTAGTTGCAGTTGTAGCCATAGAACCAGTTGCAATCACCCTTGAAGTTTTCTTAAGAGTTGGTAATGATTATCGCTGCTATCAGATGGAGCCACTACCTCCAAATGCTATCAAAGGTATGTACTCACATATGTTTAATGGTTAAACCCTAAAGAGTATTTGAAAGAGAAGAGATCTCTTGCCATAGATCTAGAAGTATCTCAACATCCAACACATTCAAAGGAATGAAGCAACCTAGGTATGATTATTCTGATATGCATTATTATTTTGATGAGTGTTGCATGTTGTAGCTATGACCATCATTCTAACCTTTTCTTAGTCAAGGTATTAGATGGATTGAAAGTTGAGATCATGGAGCCT
>JASDQU010099766.1:139815-159917 GCA_032191745.1 Picea mariana | reverse complement strand
TGTATTCCTTATCTTTAATCTTTGCTTCAGATAAATTATAAGTGATATCTCTAAAGGAGCTACTGTGATGATTGTTCGTAATATTTATTTATATTATCATAAGGATATTATTCTTGCTTGTTGTTTTGTTGACCTTGCTACAGGTCACATGTAATAACCTTGAGGAAGCTATAGTGAAGGTTGCAGAAAGCAACGTGCTAAAGGAGAGACCATAAATGAAGAAATCATCATTGGAAAAGAAGAAGGTGGCTTGCATGAGCTAAAGGGTCACTCAGAAGCTGCCACGACCCATGCCATTGAAGAATCCATGTGAACTTTGGCATAGAAGATTAGTTCACATCAACTACAAGGCGTTACCATACATATGCAAAGCGGTCATAGGTTTACCAGAACTCAAAGGTGACCATGAAGGCATATGCAATGGATGTGCACAAGGGAAGAACATCAAGAACCTATTTCCGAAGAAAGACAGTAAGGAAGAAGGAGTCCTAGAGCTCATTCATTCAGATGTGTGTGTCCCAATGCCATCGTCCTCCATTAGTGGGAATTAAAAGCATTGATATAGAATCTTTCTAAGAGAAAGATCAAGATACTCAGGTCATATAATGGAGGAGAATATGCCTCAAAAGAGTTCATGAACTTCTGCAAAGATGTTGGGATCAAGAGGGAACTCACTACTCCCTATAATCCCCAACAAAACGGTGTAGTTGAATGTAAGAATAGAACCATAATGGAAGCTGTGAAGACTATGATCTATGATCAAGATCTCCCTATGTGCTTATGGGAAGAATCAGTAATGGCAACTGTATATGTGCAGAATCGATTGTCCCATAGTGCACTTGGGCTCAAGAAACCAGAAGAGATGTTCACTGGAAAGAAGCCAGAGGTAAGCCATCTCAAAATATTTTCCTGTCCAATGTTTATTCATATACCTAAAGAAAAGAGAAACAAGCTGGACCCTTCAGGAAAGAAGGGAATATTTGTGGGATATTGTGAGGTCTCCAAGGCCTTCAGAATCTATATACCAGGTCACCATCACATTGATATCAGCAGGGATGTGACCTTTGATGAAGATGCAACGCTCAAGAAATCTAAACTATGCCAGATTGAAGAAGTATATGAAGAGGAACCTGTAATCCCTAGTACTGAAATGAGGGAGGTTCCCAGAGCTGCAGAACCAGTAAGGGAAGTCAGAACTTTCGCTGATGAGAAACTTCTAGAAGACCATGATATAGTGGAAGTGCAAGAACCTCCTCAGATGATGACTTCCATAAAATAAAGCCATCTTGGGCTAGAGAGCTTATTCAATATGGAGAGAAGTACGGTGTTCCCCAAGGAACTACGAGACAGGTGAAAAGAACAAAGCAATTCTCCAGTTATACGGCTTTGATCTGTGATCTCCTAGAAGAGGAGCCTACCTTCTTTGAAGAAGCCATTCAGAGGAAAGAATGGGAAAGCTTGGTATATTCCGAAAGGACCCTCCTCGAAAGGGGGAGTAGATGCTGAGATGAGACATCTCTTTCTTTTGACCTAATGGTTGTGACGTAAAGCAAGATGATGTAATGTGACTAGAAATATGCTTCCAAATGGATAGCTGTGACGTAAAGCCAAGCTAGTATCTAGCTTCTGACCTAATGGTTATGATATAAAGTAGGACGAGTACCTTGCTTCTGACCTGATGGTTGTGACATAAAGTAAGATGATGTGTGAATAGTACTATGCTTCCAACTGTATAGCTGTGACGTAAAGCAAGTCTAGTACCCTGCTTCCGACCTGATGGTTGTGACGTAAAGAAGGATGTGTACCTTGATTTCAACCTTATGGTTGTGATGTAAAGCAAGATGATATGATGATACTAGCACTGATCTTCCGACTGGATAGCTGTGACGTAAATCCAGTCTAGTATCCTGCTTCCGATCGGATGGTTGTGATGTAAAGAAGGACGAGTATCTTGCTTCTAGCTTGAATGCTGTGACGTAAATCAAGACGATGAGATGAGACTAGTACTGTGCTTCCAACCTAATGGCTATGACGTAAAGCCAATCTAGTATCTTGCTTCCAGCTTGAGTGTTGTGATGTAAAGCAAGACGATGAGATGAGACTAGTACCGTTCTTCCAGCCTGATGGTTGTGACGTAAAGCCAATCTAGTATCTTGCTTTCATCTTGAGTGCTGTGACATAAAGAAAGATGATGAGATGAGACTAGTACTGTGCTTCCAGCCTGATATTTTTGATGTAAAGCCAGTCTAGTATCTTGCTTCCAGCTTGAGTGCTATGACGTAAAGCAAGACGATGAGATGAGACTAGTACTGTGCTTCCAGCCTCATAGATGTGACGTAAAGCCAGTCTAGTATCTTGCTTCCAGCTTGAGTGTTGTGACGTAAAGAAAGATGATGAGATGAGACTAGTACTGTGCTTCCAGCCTGATAGATGTGACGTAAAGCTAGTCTAGTATCTTTCTTCCAGCCTGAGTGCTGTAATGTAAATCAAGACATTGAGATGAGATGAGCATTGAGCTTCCAGTTTGACAGCTATGATGTAAAGCCAGTCCTGTATTATGATGAGCCATCCTCGTGCTGTGATGATGATGATGATGATGTATCAGTTTTTATACTAATACATAGTGATGCAGATGATGATGGCATTCCTTTGAGAATGACGATGCTGCCAATGAAAAAAAACTTCTTATGATTTATAGATACGCCAGTCAGTGGNAAAATAATGTAACTGCAAAGTGTATTCTTATTATTATTTGATATATTATTCATTGGATCAATCCCCATTGCAGATTGATCATGTTGGTTATTATAAAGGACCAAATCCCCTTTTGCAGATTGGTCAAAAGATAATTGTAATAAGTAGAATAAGAAGTTGGCCCCAGGAAATATTAAAGGGGCGCTGAATTATAATAAAGGTGGTTATAACCACCCAGTTGGAGAAGTTGGCTCTGCTAGTGAAGAGACACTTCACACGTGCTAGTTTAATATAAATAAGGAGGCTAGTGCCTCACTTAGACACAACTCACTTTCTCATTTCGTGAGACAAGATTCAGATCTGCAGTTAGAGAAGAAGGAGAGACAGTGGCACATATCTCGGAGAGGACTTTCTGTATTAGTTTAAGAGATCTCTTGGCCTTGTAATGGCTATCTATATTAAGGAAGTTTTGCTAGGTTTTCTTCCCCTAAAGGGTTTCCCAGGATAAATGTTGTGTCTCTTGTGATTGTGTATTTCTCAGTGATCTTGTATTATGCTATTGTTATCTAATATGCAAAGAACTATAATAATGTCTTAAACATTAACACAAATGATTCCAATCCAAACACAAACATTCTATCATACACCACTATGCGAATTATAGACTCCATCAAGTCTTGGAAGTAGGTCTATGATATCTCAAAACATGAGATTCTTATATGTTTGGTGGATTCTTCCGAGGAATAAGACGAGTCCTTCTCAACCAGAATCAAATTGGTAGAACAGTCAGAACTGCATAGTATTTCTACATGAGATAACATTATACCCTATAATGATATGATAAGTTGGTCTCTGGAGGATGTTGAAATTCAAACCATAAGTGTTATCAGTTACCAGAAGTCCTTCGTCAGCTCTTTTCGATCGGAGGACCTGTAAGTAATGTATAAAATTTCTTCTACACCCAAATATACTTACAATGCAAAATTTCTTTTGGATCTTGAGAGAAAATAATGCACTCAATATGACATATTGTGTCATGATATCATCAATACCTGGTGGGGAAATCTAGCCAAGTTCAAAGACAACTCTCATGGTATGTATTCCATAGTGTCCTTGGATGCTCATATCTTATATATATCCATGATTTTCTGTCGTTTATTTGGGAAAAATAACCCTGCACATTTCTTAGTTGAGTGGGTGGCTATAATGAATGAAGTGGACGAAGAATACACTTTCAACTGGGAAAAAATGTTGTCGAGCAACCAAGCTAAAGATATTTTTGAGTACCAATCGTTGAAATCAATAGTGCAACATGCTCCTTTTTACATGTCCACATACATCATGGATTCCATTTGCTTCATGACCTAATTTATCCTTATGAACTAGAGTTGGACTCTGGCTAGTTCTAAGTCTATACACTTCTACCACTCCAAAATATGGGAAGAAAATGTTAAATATTTCTTTTATGAGATATGTCAGAACGTGGTGGTGCCTATTCATCTAACTATCTATGGACACCCGTCGCCTAGGATTTCAGAGAAAATTATGGGAAAGTTAGGCACATTTGCAGACTATTACATGGAAAAGAACTTATCTTACATTAGAGTGTTTAGTTGCTCCATTCCTCCTCATGCCCTTCCAAAATTTTTACCTGACAGGCTAGTGTGCCAAGAAGTGGCATACCAAACAATAGTAGGAGGAATAACTAAGGAATTGAAAGTGGCTCAAAAAAGGCATGACCAACTTTTCCCATTCAGGTTGCTATGTTTACATTGCTATATTTTGGTCATAACAAAGGTGAGGCTGCAATCTTGGAAGATGTTAAATTAGTTGACATCGAATTCAAAAGACATGATCCACATAAGGTGGTAGAGAATCATTTGGCTCAATTCAACATGAAAATATAAATCCATGAAGTGTCTCCTTATGATGAGGTTTTAAGGGGAGCTAGATCCTATGAATAAGTTCAAAATAGATTTCAAACTCTGTCTCCTCACCAACAAGCTAGTTTCCTCATCTTCCAAAAGCATAGACAAAATATATTTCCTAAGATTTTACAAGGAGAGTCAATGCCATATTTAGAGGAATTTAAATCCACAGAGTCTCAGCCAATTTCATCCACTAAAAACAAAACTGAGAGTTCAAAAGGGTTATTTAAAGAGATAAAAACATCACTACTAGGTCTAAATGATCAACAAATATTATCCCAGTTTGAAGCTTTCATGAATCAGAGACGCGTTTTTCCCCATTCAACACCAGTTACTTCTACTAGAACCCCAAGCACAACAGGTCCAGAAAGCTCCACCACAATTATCTCTCCTATTCCTTCATTAACTCCTTTAGAGACCAGTTTTGGAAATCCTAGTTCGAAGGTAATTCACATAAATGAATTTACTCCATTCTTGCCTGAAGAAATGCCTCCCTCAAGTTTATTTTTCAACAAGGAACGGAAATCTATTTTAAATAAAGAATCTCAACAAAAATATGGAGTAGTTACTAAAAGGAATAAAATAGTGTATGATGGAAAAGGCCAAGATGCTCCTAAGTTTGCCAAGGAGGTAGCAGATTCACTAGGGGCTTTCGCCACTGCCAACCAATGGTCAGTCGATAATCTGACCGAGAAATTGCAACAAAAATCTCTCTTGGTGGAGCAATTGAAAAATGAAATACACAACACATAACAGGTTTCCAGGAGTAGAATGAATCAAGACATAGAGAAAATTAGGTTAAATTATCAGCAATAGATGAATCAGTTATAGGAGAAACTCAAGCTGATTTACATAAATTCACATACTAGAAAATCCATGATTACTCAGCGGGACAATTTGATAGAACAGTTGCAGGAAAAATTAGTCCTAGTAGAGAACACAACAATAGACATCAATGCTTTCAAAGAACAAGCATTTGAAATCAATGAGAAGATGGAAGTTGTCCAACAGGATCTATATAAAAAGGTAGATACTATTTAGAAATACTATCAAGCAATAAATAATTCTATGAAAAGTATTTATGTGAAATAAAAGGATGTCTGTGTGGCTAGATATAAGTTTCAGGAATTCATTATATGGATGCATAAATCCAATATCCCTGGTCTCGCCCCTTTTTCACAATACGAACAAGTGAAGGGTGAAATGGCCTTGAAAGTTTGGGAGACAAATTTAGAAGAAAACAAGAAACTTTACATAGAGGCAAAGGAGGCTTTTCCGGAGACACTATATTCTGTAGAAACAAAATCGGTTGAATTTGAAGGAAATGATATCTTAGAGGCACTGGGGAAGATTGAAATAGAAATGAATAAGGAAAACTCTAGAAAAAATAAGGAAAATATTCAATCTATCTTCCAATAGATGAATCAGACTGATTTTCCCAATATTAATGAGTTGTTGGTGAAGCCAAATTTATAGTATCAAATTACAACCCAAGAAGTAAAGAAGATCTAGGGGAAGTTTCCACTAGTACACAAGAATGTGTTTTCCTTCAAATTGAATAAGAACGTTGAACCCTTGAGATTTGTGGTAGCCTTGATGGATATGTGTACCTAGTTCAATGAACAGAGGAAAGTAAGTGTGTCTGGGAGCAAATGAAGGAGCATATGAAGCACCAACACATCAAACTATAACTCAACAATATCTGCATTTCTTTTTCCATTTGTATTGATTTCTATATTTAGAGCAAATATTGTGGAAATTCCAATTAGTTTTAGTTGAGACAATTTTTGTATAAATACATAGATTTTAGATCTATTCAAGGCTTCTTCTAGCCTAATGTAAAAGACAAAATTTTTTTAATATTAATACAAGTGCAAATAGAGATTCTACGTTTCGCTTCATTCACGTTATGTGTTTTCCATGTGTTTCTATCTCTTATTAGACTCCTTTTGCAGTTCTTGAAGAGTAAATGATTACAATTTAGTAAAACATATACTGTGATCATAATACATCATAAGTCCATTCAGTTACAGTATTTCCTCTATTATTACTGTGAGTAAAAACAAGACCTGTGACCCGTGTGAATTATTGCATTCTTAATCTCTTTTCAAGGGTACATCTTCTATTTTTCTTATACTGCAAATAAGGTGAGACTTATCTGTAATTGATACCTTTCTTTGTTTTAACATTTTTTTCAATCATTTCTACATCATTTGAAATTAAAATTACGACTCAGATAACGAGATACAACCTTTGTACTATCTTATCATAAATTTCACTTCAAGTTATTTCTCAGAAAATTGAAGGTACAAGAAAGAACTTATAAAAAATTTCTTTTAAAGTCTTTGATTCCTGACATTGTTCTTTGAGCCTAGAATCAATCTTAGGAACAACATCTTTTTGCGTCATTGCTAGGGAACGGAGAAACGAAACCATTTTTCCCTGGGAGAATGACAAAGTTAAATTTTGTTCTTTGATGGTGAGAAAAAATTGAATACATGGATAGGGCTCAATTTATATTTCACCTGGCAACTCCATTGTAAGAAAAGATGGAATTCGGTTGAAAAATACCAGGAAAACTAAGACAAAAATAAGACTATGCCAGTTTCAGATCCCGAAAAGTTGTTGAAACTGAAGGAATATCTCAGACAAAATTTTTCATCAGCGGGTAATATCTACCAACCTAGGGTTACACAATTTAATTTTAAGATTATCGCTAAAGAACTAAGTCTTAAATAAAAATATAAACAAATCCATTATGTAGATGCATCAACAAGTAAATATGAAGTTAAATTAGAAACTACGGAAGGAATTATTCCTGAAGTAAAATTTGAGATTATCCAAACTACCCATATCTTGTTGATAGATACTTTTACTAGCGAAAAAAAAATCTTTTTTAATCCCTACTATCATTTGTACATAGCCGATTCTTTCTCTTCTCTATGTAAATGTTTCTGTTTACAAAAACCATGAAGATTACATTTTATACTCAGATTCATCCCCTATTTATTTTCCTATCTATACATTTGGAAAATATGAAAGACCAAGTTCAAGTTCTCTTTTCCCCACTTATTTAGATCTTCCATCACCTTACGATCATCTATCTGAACTTCGTCCAAACCGTCCCGAAGTAGTCAAAAGTTTAGTAGATCAGTCTTTTGAAGTTTTTAATAATCTCATGTTTAGTCCTCAAGTTTCTTCTCCTAGACTTTCAATGGTTGGTCCTGGAGGTGGAGGTGCTAGTGTTGGAGGTGTTGGAGGTGGAGGGGTTGGTGGAAAAGAAAATATACTAGTTCAAACTTCAAGAATTGTTTCCAAGGTTGCTTCTATATATGCTCCCTTATCTCTTCCTACAATCCTACATGATTTACCTGACAATTACATGAAGAGCCTCCCTAAATTCACGGGTGAAGGGAATTTTAAAACAACATAGCATATAGTCTTTTTTGACCAATTCACTGATATTATTGGTGTTGAGAAAAAATATGTTTGCATGAGATTGTTAGTACAAACTTTTGAAGGACAAGTGAAAAATTGGTTTAGAGGATTTCCAGTGGACTCTATACCATCATATAATGATCTAGAAACTTCCTTCTTAAGGTAATGGCATGAGAAAATAGATCATCTGTATTATTTAACCGAATTCAAAGACTTGAGAAATAAAACATTTGAAACAGTCCTAGATTTTATTCAAATATTTAATAAACTTTATCACAAGATCAAGGATGAAGTTAAACCTTCTCAGCCAGCTACAAAAGTCACTTTTGCAGGGGCTTTTGATTCTGATTCCTCTCTACTTTTGAGAGAAAGAAGATCTACTACTTTAGCAGGAATGCAAGACGATGATATAGAGATTGAATCCAATATGATGGCATTCAGAAAGTTGAAAACTAAATTTGATATGGAACAACAGAACCCAGGCGTTTTAAAGAACAAGTTGGGCCCTATGGATCAGGAAACGTTTCTTCAGAGGAAAAAATGGATGAGATGGAAAAAATTATTAAAGACTTATCAAATAAAATTTCTAGGATGGAAATGGAAAAATCCAAACCTGATCCATATGCTAGAAATCAATTCAGGAGAAATCCTAACATAAATCCTCATATACGACAACGACAAATAAAAAATGAGGAACATAATATTCAAGCTCCTTTTAAAACTGAGAATCTCATAAATGGAGATGAGTTGCAAGATTATGACAAATTAGATGAAGATCTAAACAACCTCAGTGACGATGATCTCGAGCCTCACCTAACCAAACAAGATTATGAGAAATCCTTGGATCTGGAATCTCTATTTAATGATGACGAAAATATCAACAATTTTGGAAACTCTACATACAAAGGTCTCACTAATTCAATAATGACCGAACTCCAACATAAATATGATTTGAGGCCAAGAGAAACAAATTTCTATAAATACTCCACCAACAAATATTTTATCTTGAAACAAAGGGAATGAAGAAGAAGTTACAAAACCAACAATTGAAACACAAGCTTCTCGAATAAACCAAGTTGAAATGAAAGCAGTACAGACTAAGAAGCCAAAAAATAAAGAATCTGAAGTTCATACCGGGGAAATTGAAAAATCAATCAGGACTTTCAATCTAGAAAACGAACTGAATAAAATTAAAATTCCAATGCCTCTGGTTGAAATTTCTAGAAATTCGTTCTATAAAAAGAAAATCACAAAAGAAATATTTTTTTTTGTTGTTGAATGTCAAGCCGATGTTATCAACTTGCAGGATGGAAAACCTACAATTATGTTTGGACCACGCATTGAGAATAGTAAAGATTGTGTTTCTCCTTTCTATATTACATTGACTATGAATGATCATTTACTACACAATTTCATGTTAGACTCAGGAGCTTCGCATGATTTTATGCCTAAGATTATCATGGAAAAATTCAGCCTTCAAATTACTAGACCTTATTGAGATCTATACTCTTTTGATTCTAGAAAGGTTAAGTGTCTGGGTATGATTAAATATTTAATTGTAAATCTTGCACAGGTTCCTGTGAAAAGTATTTTTATGGTTGTGGTTGTTGTCGATGTTCCTTCCAAGTATGGAATGATTTTATCAAGATCTTGGGGTGGCAAGTTAGGAGGATCGGTCCAGTTAGACATTTTTTATGCTACAATTCCAATTTTTGGTGGACAATTTACTCGATTGTAGAAAGAAACTAGACTGGCTTATATTGTTAGTGACCCCCAAAACCCTAATAACTATCTAGTATATGTTTTTGATCAAGATCTAGGAAATTGCACATTATCCATAGATGATGATTTTGAAGAATTTATAAAAGAAGAAAATCAATATAAATTTTAGAGACGGGATGTGGAAAATGTTCTTTGATGGCGCTTTATCTTACGAAGGAGCAAGAGCTAGAGTTTTATTTGTGGCACCAGGTGATGAGTATTACATTCCTTTTTCTTATAGATTACAATGGAATGTTGATTATACCAATAATGTGTATGAATATGAATCTTTAGTTTTTGGATTAGAAGCTGCAAGAAAACTAAAAATCAAACATTTGATAGTTTATGGTGATGGTGAGCTAATTGTAAAACAAATAAAACAACAATACCAAGATAAGCATCCGAGATTGAAGTCTTATAGAATTTTTTCTTGGGATCTCTTAGAATTTTTTTTCTGGTCTTTTAACATCCACTCTATTCCCAGAATGCATAATAAGCAAGCTGACTCCTTAGCCAAAGCTTCTGCAACTTTCATACCACCTACTATTTTGAAGTTGAAGTATCATATTGAGATGAGACATAAACCTTCAATTCCAAACAATGTTCAACACTGGAAAGTATTTGAAGATGATGAACAAATCAAGCAGTTTCTGGAAATGGTAGATGACTTTTCTGAGACCCATATTGATCAAGAAAATTAGAATTATCCTGGTTGGATTATGCAAGAAGGAGGAAACCCATAAAAGTTCCAAGATAAAATTGTGAATCCATGAATTCTCTTAATTAAAAAGAATCAAATTCCCAAAGGTCTTATGACTCTAGAAAGGTTGTTTGACCAAGATGCTATACCTTTAAAATCTACTTTGCAACCTCAACCTGAAGAAGTTGAAGATTGTAACGTAGGAACAAATGAAAATCCCAAGATGATCAAAATATCTAAATATCTTCCGACTCAAATAAAGAGTAAATATGTTGAGTTACTTAAACAATATAAAGATGTTTTTGGATGGTCTTATGAATATTTAAAAACCTATGATACTTCTTTTATTGAGCATAAGATTCCCTTAAAACATGGTATTAATACATTCAAGAAAAAGCTTAGACAAATAAACCCAATTCTTCTGCCAATAATAGAAAAGGAGGTTAAAAAAATCCTTGATGAAAAAATCATTGTTCCCCTCAGATACTATGAATGGTTGGATAATTTGGTCCTTGTTAGGAAGAAGAATGGAGAGATAAGACTCTATGTTGATTTTAGGAACCTAAATCGGTCTTCTCTTAAAGATCACCACCCCCTCCCAAAAATGGATCATGTTTTAGAGAATGTGGTATGGGCTGTTGGCAGCCCAACATATTTTTTAGCTTTTGATGTCAATTAAATGATCTATATAACTGCCTAATTGGTGTCATCTATTTTCATTACTCATCATAACGCAATTTTCCAAATGACAGTTGTAAGTTGTCGCTTTTCCCTATTATTTGGTTTTGTCTATGGTTCGTTCATGAATGAAAGCATGAATACGAAGCATGAAAACTTGCGACTGTGTTACCATTCTATTTTAAGATTTCATTAAAGGCAAATTGTTCATATAGTTTATTAATGAAGTTTGGTTCCTTGCCATGAAGAGTTATTCTATTTGTTTCAATCCTTTCAACACCAAGCATGCTTAACAGATTGATGGTTATATAAACAAAGGACCCCCATGATTTGATTTTTGGTATGGTTTTGTTTGATTCTTGGCTATGTGTTTCTTCATTACTAGGTTTTCGATTTTCGATTTTCAAACCTCCTGAACCATACGATCCAACCCACTATGTATCACACTCATTTCCTTTTAATGTTATGGTGCTGGTTTGTACTTTATGAAAGGTGGCAATACAATTTGCAGTCAACCATCATTTCCAAGACTGGTCTTGGGCTTTTCAAACCCTCTTCGCATGCATATCAATTAACGCACATCTTATCATTATGAGTTTTCTGCTCATATGCCGCTCACTGTTGGTGTTCCTCGGGCTCGAGGTATGTCTATGTATCACAAACCCTTCATGCTTACAGTGATCTCTTTCTGCCTTCGTGACTATTGGTCTATTGAAACCTTATGGCCCTTTTCGTCTGAGTAGATCTGAAGAGCCTTGAAGTTTCACACATTTGTTGTTACTTAGCAGATTTTAATCCCGTTTTTGCTTGCTGGAGACACGATTTTGTAGGAGGGATTCTGAGAAAATTGCTACGAATTAGACAAAACCCTTTAAAACCCAGAACCGAAATGAGTCGTTTTATCTTCATCGCAGGAAGTTTCTCCAGAAAATGGATATTTGTAGAGATATGCTTCGATATTTGGAGGAAATGTTCTCAGAATTTCTATTTTGGTCAAGATAAATTTTTTTTATTTGTTGTTATAGACCTTGCTACAATGCTAGATAAACCCTTGATAGAGAAGCTTCTCAGGCTATCAAATGTCAGGCCTGAATTGTTGTATGAAAACCCTCATGCAAGGGAATTGCCTGAATCCCTTTATCAAGCTTGATAAAAAAAAAACCCATAGGAAATAGTGGGAGTGTGTTAACATAGAGCCATGGGTTCCCTCAATCAACAGTTTTGGTCAAAGTGTGAAGTCTGTCTATCATGGATTGATAGGTATTATACTGATATCCCTATTCTACAGTCATGGGTTAGGACTTTAAAGGATCAGATTGATGCCTTAGCAAATAAAAACCACAATCTTGAGTCTATTATTCAAGGAAAAGAAAAACGTATGAAGACAACAGGCAATGTAATATTTAAAAACGTGGAGGCTGCAACAACCATTGTAAATTCCAAGATTGTTTGATACGATTTGATCTCATAATTGGAGGTATGATTCTTTATCTTAAAATAATATTATTTGTTAAAACTAGATTACTTTGTTCTTTCAATAAATTGGATTTCACTTACTAAAATAACTACAAGATTCTGTAGCCAGTTATGTTAATTCGAATTGTGTAAAATAATTGTTAGAAATGTATCTAAATCTTTCTATTTTCCTTTTTCATTCAGGATATTCAGGTATCCATGATTACAAATTGATCTGAGGCATCCTTAAGACCTTCCAGTCATATCTTTGATGCATTTTGTATGAACATAAATTAACTGTTGTTAGTTTTGGAGGATTTAGAAGGATCTGGGTGGTTGGATCCCCCTTTTATTTTTGTAATAAATATTTGATCTTAGAAAGGGAAACAGTTATCTTTTCTGAGGCCTTTATAAACCCATCATTTTGTAATCAGAGATAGCTGGGCCTGGGGCTTATTGTGAACAACTTATACTCAAATTTAGACATAACAAATATTTACTTTATGCTTTAGTTATCTGTGAATGTTGTTGTGATCTATAATTTGTTTATCTTGGTAATTGAATGTCTATTGATAGTTTTAGTCTTCGCAGATTATTTTTTTGCCAAGATAGTTTTTTCCTTCATAGGTCATGATTTTATGCTTTAGTTTTATCAAAAAAGAGAATGATCTTTCAATTCATATTATGAGGTTTACGTTAAACATGTTGATTGATTAAAAGCAAGCTGTAACTGTAGGATTAATCTTATGCATTATTACTTGCAGTCTATTATATCACTGTAATTATTTTGCGTCCTGTTGTTTTATCAATTAAATACACCAGTCAATGCACAGTTTAGCGTTTGTACCAAACAGTGTGAAGATGCACAACAAATTTATCTCGTGGATGGACTGATGTACGATTTACGCAAACAGTTGGATGCATACTCCTCAAGTGATTAATAGGTTAGTCTGTTCTTTTATTTCATTTGCTTGCTTATTATAGAAGTTTTTATATATAGTATAATTACCATTGCCTATATTTTTATGTTTAAATAGTAGTTTAATATTTGATCTTACGAATGCATATAGATTAAAAAACAAACCAAAAACAAGTAGTACTTTTGCTTTCTTTATTATTGTCATTAAAAGAACCATTTTACATTCGATTTTTATGAGTTCAGATTAAAACTCGTAATTTGTACATATTGTATATATGAATTAGATACATAGAATTATCATATTAATATTATTTTAATAAACTGTATATATATATTTAGATGTACGTATGTATTTCAGTGATTAGTAATTAGTGAGTTATTTCATTTCTTTTATTTATTTTTCGTTTCCTTTAGGACTTTAGATTGGCTAACGGAGCCATTAAACCCGTCAGAGTGAGTCAATCCAAATGGCTTGGGTTAATTAGACAACCCCGAACCGTATTCACTCTTCTAGTTGATGAGCGATCAATTTCACCCGTAAACAAATGGCACTAGAAGGAGGGCCGACTGACAAGCTGGCCTTGTAGGAGCCTTTATTTTGAATGTATTCAATTTCCCCATGGCTCCCCAAATCATTGTGTTGGAACATGCTTTCCACTTATCATTACCCGATGTTCCCAACGAGACAGTCTCTCACTTGTCCAAACTCACCTTTGATGGTGGAGGCAATACATCTGCTAAAGACCACCTTAACAAGTTTTTGTGCAAATGCATCAAACATGACATCTCAGATTTAAGAGTTTTATGCAGATTGTTCACTTTTACTTTTAGAGGTCGAATTAAACATTGGTTTGAGTCCTTTCCAGCATGTCACATTTTTGATTGGTTTCGATTTGTAGATGAATTTCTAGATGCTTTCGAAATTTGTGATTACAATCAATTATGTGAAGAATTTCAGACTTCTCTAATCAATGGCGATTCATCTTCGGAAGACTTTTCGACAAGAATCTATCATATCCTCTGTAAATTTAATCTCGATGACATGTCATTTGTATTAAATCTCCACTATAATGCTTGTGTCCCTTCCATTCAGTCATATTCAATCGTGAATGAAGAACCAGTTGAAAATCCTATCACTCAACTGCGAGAAGAATTTAGTTCACAGGATGAGAGGAATCCATCCGAAAATTTTGAACAAGCAAAGGAGGTAGAATCTATTGACCAGGTTCTTATCGACAACCAAACTAGTTTTCCCTCTGAATCATTATATTTTCAGTCTTCGATCATCGTGGAAGAAGATCATTCTTGTAATTCATGCTCTAATCAATATTTAAACTTAGTCATTGAAGAACACTTAAGTGATGAAAATCATCTTGAACATTCTAACATTCCTATGAAACTGATTAGAGAAGAAGATATGCAATTGGAAGGAGAAACCTTAAACCTTCGTCCTCAAAATGTACTTTATCCACAGGAAAGACTAGATGTTTGTCACATAAATTTTGAATTATCTATCATACAGAAGGCAAATCTAGATGATCATATCATGTTGAGAAATTCATCACCAAAATAGAGTAAGAGTTTTAAAGAAAGTGAAGAGAAATGTCTTGAGAATACCATTGTTAATTATTGTAGTTCAAGAGATTCTTTTCATGTGCTTATTTCTGATTCCTTTTATTATTTATATCCTGATCTCTTCCTAGACTCTGTTGGGCTTGACACCTTACCTACAACATCCTACTCTTTTCCGCCACAATCATATCCTTTCGATATGCTAAGATTTGATGAAGTTAATTCCAAACATAACATTGATAAAGTCGGATTTGACGCTTATTAGCTTTCATCACTCACATGGGAAAAGGACATGTTGCAAGATTATTTTACACAGTTTATTGTTGAAAAAGACAATGTACTCTACCTTATGGAGATCAAACATTCTACGTTGCATATTCGTTCTTTGATTAGCTCAAATTTTAATGTTTATGCTTCACATTTTGAAATGATCAATCTCATCAAAGGAAGTATTCAAACCAATGCTCTAATTGATGTCACGAATCCTCTTATGATGAGTTCCCTATTGATATATTCATTTCATCAAAGTCATGGGTTGCATCCTCATTTTTGTGACAGGATCTTAGGATGGCTTGAATATTCGTATATAAAAAATCTTCATAATAAAGATAAAGTTGTGCTTTCTTTGTTTTTACGTAAGTATCTTGGAATTAGGTACGACATATTTCTTTTAGATCCTCCATGTGAAGAAATTAATGAACACTTAGAGAATTGTCAGGAGAATGGGGCACTTCAGCCTTGGATGATGGTTATTTCATTTCCTCATAATATTGACAATTTTTTCAAACTTACTTACACTCGCCCATGCCATTATGACCCTTATCACGACAAGATTGCACAATGGTTGGAGGATTCATACATCAAGAATTTTTGAGGGAATGGTAAGATCATGCTTACTTTGTTTCTAAATGATGATTATGAAGGTAAGTGTGATATATTTATGTCGTTTTTTGATATATTACCATTCTTGTTAGTAATGTTTGACTTTGTTTCCATTGCAGGATTGGAGTTACTCCGATGGCTACATTGGAAGCATGACTTCACGTAGTATTCAGATTTGTTTAGTAGTTAGGGTAGGTTTAGGAATAGGTTTTCTTTCAGTTTTATTCCTCACTATTTCTCTTTGTAATAATGCAGTCATGAACACAAGTGGGCGCACCACGAGAACCATAACATAATTATTGTCAGGGAAGTCTGCATAATCCTTTTCTCTCTGCTTTTCGTTGAATATTTCTTTTCAAAGCTGCAGTATTATTATCAAAATCTTAAATGGAAAGTAAAGAGATAAATAAATATGAATTGTAAATTCGACCCAGACCCAAGGTGTCATGAATAGGACTACTTTCACATCGATGAGGATTTTTCCTAATTTATTTCTTTTAGTTTCCCAAGGGATTTTTTTCGCATGATGTTTTCAGACCCATCTTTGTATATATTTTTTCTGTTTTGATTTATTTTTTGGGTTTTGGTTCTTTTTATTTTGTTTTATTTCACTTCTTTCTGGTTAAACCATGCATGTATTACAGTCTAGCTCAGACAAAGAGAAACATAATGCTTCATCTCGAAACAACTGTCAAAGGCTATAAGAACATCTATTGCTACCCTTCTCTGAAATTGTAGGTTGGTTAAAGGTGTCATTTTGTCTGAAAGTCGATTCCTCAGTTTCAATCTGCACTTGAAAGTATTCACGAATATCTTTAAAAAGTCTCTTTACGTTGTCCCTGCTCTTTAAGAAAATAACTCAATGATGTCTCCCTGTCCTTGAAAATTAGTTCTATCAATGAACTATTTTTTCAGATCTTGATGATGGTTTGCTAGAAAAATTTAAAGGCCTGTGAAAATGTTAAGTTGTGTTAAAAAAATGGAATTTTCAGCGTCACCCCACTCTGTTGAATATCTTTAAGACTATATTAGAATGTGAATAAAACTCTCAGAGAGCTGTGGGAAGTGTTTATAAACCCGCCGGGACACTGAACAGGTTTGTTGGCAGCAGGTAAATGCATGCATGACGCCAAGATAACTTCATTGGGGTACTAAACAGGCCCATTGGCATTGAAGCGATGTCACGTAAAAGAAAATTCTCAGGTATAAACCTTGTTTTGGCCATAAGCATCCTTCATTCTGATTTGAATTTTCTTGGGCAGGATACAGACGTCAGAGTGGGTTAATTGACATCCCTGTCAAGGCTATGGATGCCTGGTGGCAGCAGTGGCCCTGTGAACAGTATTGGATATTTTAACTTAAAGATCATGGCTTTCTTTTGTTAAGTTTGTCACCAGATTTCATTCTTTTAAACGAAAGATATTTGAAACTGGGCTGCGTCTTGTTCTTTTTAAAGATGTTCAAATAAACTTTCAATTGTTCTTCGATTTGGAGTTTTTCAGATTTCTCTAACCTAAACTCATTCGTATTACAGAGATAACTGCTTCTCCCAGCATGTCACCATTGTTGGCAACCCAACATATTTTTTAGCTTTTGATGTCAATTAAATGATCTATATAGCTTCCTAATTGGGATCATCTATTTTCATTACTCTTCATAACAGAATTTTTGAAACAACAGTTGTAAGTTGTCACTTTTCCCTATTATTTGGTTTTGTCTATGCTTCGTTCATGACTGAAAGCATGAATACGAAGCATGAAAACTTGCGACTGTGTTACCATTCTGTTTTAAGATTTCATTAAAGGCAAATTGTTCATACAATTTATTAATGAAGTTTGTTTCCTTGCCATGAAGAGTTATTCTCTTTGTTTCAATCCTTTCAACACCAAGCATGCTTAAGAGATTGTTGGTTATATAAACAAAGGACCCCCATGATTTGATTTTTGGTATGGTTTTGTTTGATTCTTGGCTATATGTTTCTTCATTTCTAGGTTTTTGATTTTCGATTTTCAAACCTCCTGAACCATATGATCCAACCCACTATGTCTCACACTCATTTCCTTTTAATGTTATGGTATTGGCTTGTACTTTATGAAAGGTGGCAATACGATTTGCAGTCAACCATCATTTCCAAGACTGGTCTTGGGTTTTTCAAACCCTCTTTGCATGCATATCAATGAACGCCCATCTTATCGTTATGAGTTTTCTGCTCATACGCCGCTCATTGTTGGTGTTCCTCGGGCTCGGGGTATGGCTCTGTCTCACAAACCCTTCATGCTTACAGTGATCTCTTTCTGCCTTCGTGATTGTTGGTCTGTTGAAATCTTATGGCCCTTTTCAACTGAGTAGATCCAAAGAGCCTTGAAGTTTCACACATTTGTTGTTACTTAGCAGAGTTTAATCCCGTTTTTTCTTGCTGGAGACACGATTTTGCGGGAGGGATTCTGAGCAAACCACTACGAATTAGAAAAAACCCTTTAAAACCCAGAACTGAAATGAGTCATTTTATCTTCATCGCTAGTAGTTTCTCCAGAAAATGGATATTTGCAGAGATATGCTTCGATCTTTGGAGGTAATTTTTTCAGAATTTATGTTTCGGTCAAGATAAACTTTTTTTATTTGTTGTTACAGACCTTGCTACAACGCTAGATAAACCCTTGATAGAGAAGCCTCTCGAGATATCAAATGTCAGGCCTGAATTTTTGTATGAAAACCCTCATGCAAGGGCATTGCTCGAATCCCTTTATCAAGCTTAATAAAAAAAACCCACAGGAAATAGTGGGAGTGTGTTAACATACAACCATGGGTTCCCTCAATCAACAGTTTTGGTCAAAGTGTGAAGTCTGTCTATCATGGATTGATAGGTATTATACTGATATCCCTATCCTACAGTCACAGGTTAGGACTTTAAAGGATCAGATTGATGCCTTAGCAAATAAAAACCACAATCTTGAGTCTATTATTCAAGGAAAAGAAAAACGTATGAAGACAACAGGCAATGTAGTATTTAAAAACGTGGAGGCTGCAACAGCCATTGTAAATTCCAAGATTGTCTGATACGATTTGATCTCATAGTTGGAGGTATGATTCTTTATCTTAAAATAGGATTATTTGTTAAAACTAGATTACGTTGTTCTTTCAATAAATTGGATTTCATTTACTAAAATAACTACAAGATTCTGTAGCAAGTTATGTTAATTCAAATTGTGCAAATTAATGGTTAGAATTGTGTAAATTAATGGTTACAAAAGAGTTCTTAATATTCTCCTTTGCATCTGAATATACTATTGCAACAATGTTGCTTCAAAAAAATGGAAGAGGGATTCAAACAACCAATAATAGTTTTTAGCAAAAGCCTCAGAGATGCATAGCTAAGATATGACATTCTTGAAAAACAAGCTTATGTGATGGTGAAGGCTCTCAAAGCTTTATGAACATATGTATTGCACTCAAAAATAATTTCTTATGTACCAACAAATGCAATTAAAGATATCTTGGTTTGATCAGACAACGATGGAAGAAGAGGTAAATGGTTTTCTAAAATTAAAGATTTTGATTTAGAAGTTAAACAAACCAAACTGGTGAAAGTTCAAGGTCTGGAAAGGTTGTTAGTTGAATCAAATTTTAGAGCTCTTGGAATAAATAACTTCGAGTCTCATGATTCTTTCTTAGATATAGAGGAAATTGATGATCAAGCGCATATTATTCATATTGAAGATACGTTTTCCTCCTCATCTTGGTACAATGACATTGTTTCATATCTCCTTACTCTTCAAGGTACTAATGATATAAATCTGTAACGACCCCCTTCGTTACGTCTATGAATGGCGAAGTGCAATAGGAAATAACAAATAAGAAATTAACAACATCACCTAATACACATAAATGCAACACATGACATCATAAATACGGTGACACATGATCAGAATATAAACAAACTCTACCATATCGTTGTGGATCGAAATTGCAACCATAATGCTGACCAATCTCATCATATTATCACCTATAACAATCATTTTTCCGAATATAAAACTACTTTCTACTTTACCATTAAAATCATACCTTGGCCACACGC
>JASDQU010099766.1:85426-108496 GCA_032191745.1 Picea mariana | reverse complement strand
TAACTCACCTTTTCCCTCATATGGACGAAGCCTCGAAATTACTAGAAGACATGACTGTTTCACAACCTCAACTTCCAGCTTCTTATCGCAAGCTTTCTCTCAACCCACCTGTAGTTGATGGAATGATCAATCTGATTCCCCCGTCGGTTAGTCTGGTTGATCAAGTGGTTAATCTGGTCACATCCTTAGTTTAACCAGTAGACCAAGTGGTCGATATGATCCTATCCTCAGTCGATCTGACTCTTCTGTTAGAGAGTGAAACCCAAGTGGTCGATCCTTTTCCAAGTGTCGACCCCATTCTCTCCTTGGATAATGCAACCCAAGTGGTTGATCCGATCTCATCATCAGTCGATCCTACTCTCCCACTTGAGAGTAAGCCCGATACTGCCCACATTTTTCTCATTGATATAGAATCTACCATGTCGGGGGGGTATTCCTCCTTCTCCTGTGGAACCTCCTCCAAGTAATGAGACCATCATTTTTAATTGGGTTGTGCTATCTGGACCTCGTCTTCCCTCTCACATTCCTTTGCATATTACAGTATAGGTTTGTGGTCAGGACATTCCTCAGACATTGATATATGAAGGTGCGTCTGTTAGTATTTTTCCCTTTTTTTCTTAGCAAGCTTTAGGTTGTTCTCATCTTGCCTCGGTTACGCATAATCTGTTAGCTTTTAACAAAAGAACCAGTCGACCTTTAGGGACCCTTCCTCAGTTTCCTGTAACTTTGGGAGGGAAAACTGTCTTTATTGATTTTATGGTATTCCAAGACCCCTTGGATTTATTTTTACTCCTTGGGTGGGATTATGTATATGCCATGAAAGACATTGTGTCCACTCTTTTTCGTGTCATATATTTCCCTCATGATGGAAGAATAGTGACTATTGATCAACTTTCATTCATCGGTCCTGACTGGATTACCTCCCTAAGTGGTTCTTATATGCCAACGGTATCGCCCCTACCACAGGTAAATTATGTGGCGTTGTCTCCCATGCCTTCAACTACTGATGATAATGAATTAGATCTGGTAGTTGACATGGTGACCTCTTTGATGGGGCTACTGGAGCTTGACCTCCTTACCCCTCTTGCGACCCTCGACATGTATTCCTTCTAGAGTGTTTTTCTTCTGTCAAATGAAGATCTCTTGGAAGCCATGACCAAGTTTTGTCCCTTATCATGGTGTCCTTATAGAGTGTTGTCCTCTCGGAAGCCATGATCAAGAACTGAGTCGAGCATGATTTTATGATTTCAAGCTCGTTCAAAAATGAAACCAGCTTTGCGCATGGTTTTTTGATTTCAAGATCGTTAAAAAATGAAACCAGTTATGAGGATAGTTTTTACGTATCTGTGGCAACCTCGTTAAAAAATGAAATAGAGGTTACGAGCATATTTCATGTTTATGTATCAAGATCATTAAAAAATGAAACAGAGGTCTAGAGATTGAACCTCGATTCATGAGCATAGTTCTTATTCCTGTGCCAAGATCATTAAAAAATGAAACAAATTGTNTCCTTCGTTTAGTATTTGAAGCTTCCTTTCCTCCACCCATGCTATTGGATGAAATGAAGCTTGGGGGGAATTTGGCTTCGGCCTCTGGAATTCATGCTGCAGTTAAACCACTAGCTTCTTAAGCTGAGGGCTAAGTACCAACCATCCCTATGTTATGCATTTGGAAGTCCAAGCATAGTTTCCTCTGGTTCACGCTTGTGTAAAAATGAAACTAGGGCCAAGCATAGTTTTGTTTAGTTTTTAAGATTGTGTAAAAATTAAAATCTATCCCAAACATAGTTTTTTTTTGTTTTAAAGCTTGCGTAAAAATGAAAACAATCTCGAGCTTAGTCTTTGTTATTTCTCATGCTTGTAAATACATGATAATAAGTTACTGATCTTAGTATTTGTTCTTTCTCGTGCTTGTAAATATGTGAGAATGTAACTGAGTATATTTTTATCACTTTTTCTGACTCGCAAAGGTTATACAAAAAAGGAACCCCCTGGAGTTCCCTTTAAGCCCTTTTTAGACTCTCTAAATATGAAAAGATTGTCGAGCGACCTTGTTCTTTTCATGCTTGTTAAAGTATTTGAAGAAAACATCTGTTGAGTGATCGTTTATCTCTTTTTCAGTTTCATCATACTACTTTATGAAAAAGGAACTGAGAGAGTTCCCTTTAAGTGTTTTTCAAACTCTCTAAACATGAAAAACCCCTAAGTTTTCTTTCTTTGGGCTCGTTAAACAAACATCAAAAGGCCCATATTTGACTGGACCAATCCTTCTTAGGGTTCGTTAAACATACTCTAAGGGACTCGTCCGATGGATGAGATTACACTACAAGCATATGTTATCCTCCTCAAGCTTGTGTAAAACTAAAGAGGTACTCGCTAGAAATGGTGGGGGGAAATTGGAAAAGAAATGTGCCTAAACTTGTATTTCATGGGAGAGTCACCTTTGAACATGACACCCTTTAACTTGCTTTGTGTCTAGGTTGGGAAAATCCACTTGTCTCTTGATCATACTCCTTTATAAGATTACAAATCGGTTTGTGATCCCTATTTTTGAGTCAGTGTTTCCAAGACAGTTGTCGTTTCGTCAATATGTTCAAAGAGAAGTTCAACCCAGAAATCCTTCTATTGCGTAGGTCATTTCTACAGTCTTTAAGCCTTCTATTGCATCGACCATCCCTAAGTCAGTCCTGAATAACTTATTACTCTGATCTACTTCAAATCTTATTACCCGTTTCGTGTCATTGATGGGGGATACATTAAGGTCCCCCTGTGATGAGTCTTTTCCTGTCAACTTCAACTCATTACCCAGGAATTAGACTTAGAAACTAATTGGTACCTTGGAACTTGCATGCCTCAATGAAAGGTTTCCTTGCTTTCAACAGTGGGTTTTCATTATCGACCCCTGATCGGGAGATTCTGTCGAGTGTTTGACTTTAGCTCATTAACTCACATTCGTTGGATTGTACTAGTGTACCTTGGGATTCATTGACATAAATGGTGATTTCCCTCGCACTTGTTAATGGTATTCACTAATGACCAGTAATCAAGTGGTTTCTACCATGTTCGACTTCAGCACCTGTAATCGCATTGTTAGATTCGTACTATAGAGTGGTGGGGATGAAGACCCTAGATCTTTTCTAACAGATTCAGGTTGTGTTGGAGTATATTCAGTTTGTACTGTTGCATAGATCCACATTGTATGTCTCATGGATATGTTCAAATTTGAGTCTTTAACACATAGATCCACAATGTATTTTTGGTGGCTATGTTCATATTTGATTCATAATGGCATGGGTCCACAATGTATGTTTGGTGGCCATGACCTGCATTACTTGACATGGATCTTCGCATGTCAGGGTTTATACTTTGACTCATTTGTATTCTGAGTATGATAATGCCTACCTCATTGAAGATATATTATTGTACTGTATTTCCTTGTTTGTTGGCAGGTTTCCGACCAACGTGTTCCTTGTTCTCTACACACGACAAAGTATATCAGCCATCACTCTGTTCTAACTTCATACTTTGGGGGGCTCTCTGTTACACATTATTTTTGTCACCCTTATGACCGTTAATGATGTAAACCTATCTGTTGCCTTCAAAGGGGTCATTGGTCTAAATTCCTAAAGAAAGAAGGGAGAAGAACTTTCCCTGAGAGAAGAAGTTGTGTTTTCCTCTGTAAAAAACCTATTTTGGAGGATTTCTACGGGCTTCACCATAGCTAGGGTTTGGAAATGTCTGATTTTTGTAGGCTGCACTATAGCTAGGGCACGGAATTTCTGCAGGCTGCACTATAGCCAGGTCACAGTGGCCTTCGTACGTGGGAAAAATAATCATTTTCTTGATGGTTCTAAAAGGAGAAGCTTCTATGGTGAGGTGTCCTTGGAATGGTTTGGATCTTACCTGCTTTCATGATTTAGTGGGATCATCCTAACCTCCTCACCTTATCCTCTTCAACTTATAAAAGGAGAGGATCTCTCATTAATAAAGTTAGCTTGAGCTTGGCTTGGGATTAAGTTGAATTTGGCTTGATATTGTTAGCTTGCTTAGAGTGGCTTTGAGATTTTCTTTTGTCAAGATAGATGTCAGATCTATAGTCTCAGAGTTATTGGATCAGAAGTGTGTGGGAAGAAAGGAACTATTGGAAGGAACCTTATGAAATCAAGGCATCTGATTGTAATCTCTCTTCCTATTATTAATATGATACAATGGCATGCTTCTTTCCCATAGAATTATCTTTATTTTATTGAATAATTCCTTGATCATATGCATAGGTTGTCATTGAATATACTTCTACTGCTTTCACTCTGGTTAGATTGTGTCTCACTGTAGGATCATTATCACAAGAGCACTAGAGTGAAACAGGAACAACAAAGACATAAGGAAGCAACACTTAAAGGTATGTCTCTCGTCTTTTGCTCAGTAGTAAATTCGATGATTAGAGCCTAGGAAAAGCACCATGTCCTGTCATTTTTTGTTCTAGATATAGGTGGATCTAGGGATATTATTTTATGTCCACATTTACTAATTTATACAATAACTATAAGAGAGATCCATCTGCAAGGTTCTCCCAAGTATTTTTATCTAGGATCTTGACAAGAGCATGCCAAACTTGGGGGGAACATCAACAACTACGATATCCATAAGTATACTCTTCATCGGAAATTGAAATAAGGTCACCACCATATTCTTAATGACTCCAAGACACTTGAATTTTCTGGATTCAAAAGAATATAAGTCGTGATAGGTCTTTGTGACTTCTAACCCAAGTTCATCCATAACAAATTTTGGCATAAGATTGTGGGATACCCCTGAATCCATAAGACAATTGTGTAGCAACTTATCATGTGTATTTAGTGAGGTGTAGAAAGGTGGGGATGAGTCATCTCTTTCTTCTATCAAAGGACCTAAAATCACTGTTGGTTTTTCATCTTGCAGATTTATTGAATCAATGGCATTTGGAGATGATTCTAGCTATAACATTTTGGATAAATATTTTTTAAAATCCTCATTTTTTATCAATTCCAAAAAAGGTATATTGATCTTTATTTTCTAGATATCGTTCTCAAAACTGAAGGAAGGGGAAGGCTTCAAAATCTCTTTGGTTTCAGGAGGAGGATTTATGATCAGAACTTGTGGGTTTTGAGAGTCTTTTTCCTTACTTCTCACTGTCGCAACCTTGGCAGAATCTTCTTTTTGAGCAGGTTGTTTAGGGGCATCAGTTTTTTATTCATTCTTATTAGATATCAAATTATATCTACCAACATTTTCTTTTTTTTTTCTCTCCCTTACTTAACTCATTGATTTGAATATCCATTAAATATTGTTCATAAGAGGATTGAGTCAAGTGTGGGGATGGGGATGTGTTACTTAGGCAGTGAATCTTAGGATAAGATTCTACCTCCTCTTCTTCTTCATTAGTAACCAAACTGTTTTGTAAAGGAGCTTGTACCCTCTGGTCATCGCTTTCTCTGTTTCTGGGATCTCTGGGAAATATTTGGGGAGCATTATTTGGTCTCTTGTAGTTACCTTTGTTATCATTGTTTTGAGAATTTCTATATGTTTGTTTCCCTTCTAATTTTAATTTCTCAATTTCAGTGGAAAGATATTTTACTAATTTGGTCAGCTCATCTACTTGAGAATTGACAACAGAGGAATCAGAAGTTGAAGCTTCAGCTCTGTTTTTTCTTCTATCCCTATCAGATTTTCCCTTGAGCTTATCTAATGCCAATATGTTGGATTCTACCTCTAAGACATCATCTTGCATATGAACTAAGGAAGGTGACCTTCTTTCTCTCAAAAGGAGACAGAATTCAGAATCAAATGCACTAGCATAAGTGATTTTTGCAAGAGTTTCAGTGGGTTTTATCTCGTCAAGGATTTTTTTGTATGTTTTGTTAAATCTTTTAGATAAGTCAGAAACAGACTCTCTTTCTTTCCTTTTTAATGATCCGAATTCAGTGATGTAGTACACAAATTCTTTTTTGTCCCCCCAATGCCTCAAGAAGGATTCATCCAATGCTTCAATACCAGTAATGGATCTAGGGGCCATACCCCTAAACCACTTCCTAGCCTCACCAAAAAGGATTTGGATGAAAACCCTCATCCACACATCCTCATTTTCAATATTTTGGTTATCTACATAGCTATAGAAAGCAACAAGATGTTCCTCAGCTATTATATCTTCTTCTCCAGTAAACTTGGGCATGTATTTCAAATAATATCAAGGGGGAAGAGCATTCACTGGCTGAGGTAATATTAGAGGAGCGTATCTTGCAGCCACTATGGCATCCATCCTATTTGCAGGGGGGTTAACAAGTACAATTTGATTTTGGATTCTTCGTGAACAAGAAGGATAAGGAGACTTGACTATGTGTAGAGTTGGAGAAGAAGGAATGGATGAAGGGCGGGTTTCATTTTTCACAATATAAGGCTGAGTCTTGGAAGAAGATAGTAAGGTATGGAAAGGGGATGAAGTTCCTACTTCTTTGGCAGCAAAATTTTTAACAGAAAGAGGTGTAGCAAAGCCTAAAGTAGGGAAATCTTCAAAAATATCAAGACTGCAACACTTAACAATGTCAGGGGAAGAAAATATATCAATTTTTTCTTCTTTCAATTAAATTTCAAAGGAAGAGTATTCAACAAGAAACTCTTCAAAATCAAGTTTTTCAGATACTTCAGCAGAAGGTAAAGAAAGCTTACTTGATAAAACAGTTGGAGTATCAAGAGTAGAATCAAGAAACTAACCAAAAACACTTGTAGTAGCAACATAAAAACTTTTCAGAGAAGCTTTTCCCTTCTTAATTATTTTCTTTGGGTCAGCCTCAGATGGAACCAAAGGTAGTTGTGGATTTGATCTCGTATGTATTCCTTTAGGTGCCAGAGCTCAAACAATGGAGTCACCAGGTGAAGGCTGCAATATTCAAAATATTGAGTTCTAATTCACCTTTAGGACTAGTATACTGTGTCGTTTAATCCAAGGGAAAAGTCTTCAAATCGCTCCCTGGCAACAACGCCAAGAATGTTAGCAATAGGAGTCACCTTCAGATTGCATGGAAGGCAAGCCTAGTACCCATCTTTTTTATAAGTGAATATAAGGGTGTTTAAAGGGTCAAATGGAAAAGAACTCAAATGATAATGTTTTAACTCAGATAACAGGGCTAGCATGCACCAGCAATCAAGGTCTTAGATAAATTCAATCAGTAGTTTGGGAGTAAGTATGAATAGAGGGAAGACTTGAATAGGAGAATTGTAGGGACTACTGTAAACATCAGGTCTACAAAATCCTAAGGAGGAAAGTTTCTTAACACAAGATCTTCTTGAACTGAGAAACTAAGAAAGCTAAATAAACATCATGATAACATAATGATCAAACATCCATTATAACATCACCACAATCATTCATGTGAATCATTCAAAGCATGAACATCTAGCATCAGAAGCAAATAAGATGAAAGAGAAATTGATTTCTATTAGTCAAAATGTCTTAAGTCAAGTACATCACTAGATCACAATTACTTCATCAAAATATTACAATCTAAGGGATCCTTTCTCAACCATCCAAACCTACTAAAGAAATTGATCTATCTATTTATAAAAAAAGGGAGGCAACAGCTAGAGGTATGAGCTGGCCTCCTTCCCTTGAAAAAATCTAAACATTTATTTGATTTAACAACTTATATAACCACCTATGCTATAAAACAGTAAAATGTTGGTGACTAATCCAACTGAATTTCAAACTTATTTGAATCCCTTTTGTTGTGCAACTCCTTGTTTTCCATGTGTCTTTCAAAGCATGTGTTTGTCTTCATGATGAAAACTATTGTTTCTACCTCCTTCTCCATCATCAATTAATCAAAAAGTTGTTAGCTTGGTCCTCCTAGATCCTTGGTGTTTGTTGGCATCTTCCTTGGGTAGAGAATCTGGGTAGCACACTACAAGGAGAAAAGGTAGTTCCTGTAAGTAGTGCCATTGTGCTGCATATGTGTACAGACTCTGCTCTCTGTGCAATATTAGGTAGCACTTGTAGGTAGCACCCCTGTGTTGTACTTGTGTGCAAAATTTTTCCCTCTGTGAAATATTAGGTAGCGCCACTTATGCTGCACCTGTATGCAGGTTTGGGTAGCATTGCCAAAAAACATAGTGCCTTAAATATTGAACATGTGTAGAGCAATTTGTGTTCTTTCATGATGAAAAAACCATTTTACTTAGGTACCTTGACCGTACAATAGGTAGTGCCTTTTACCACTGGGGGAAACTAGCACTTAGAAAAAACTCAAAATCCAGATAGCTAAATGCTTAGAAGCCTATATATATGGTAGAGATAATATTTGCATATCAGTTAACCCTCCCAAAAAGGAACCATCCTAAAAAATGGGGCTTACCTTTTACTAGCTATTTTGTCATTTTGACACTTAACTTCACACTCTTTCTGATAGAAAGAGGATCTTCAATTGACATAGTAGACTTCTTCTTCTTAGCATTGATAGGCTTCTTCAGTGTAGTTTTTCTCTCCTTAAATGTTGGCTTGTCATTCTCAATGGAAGCTTCAACCAACACCTGTAAATTTCTTTGGGCTACCTCATCTTGAAAATGCTTCAGTTCTGCCTTTAGCTTCCTGTTCTGAGATTGGAAGCCTTTGTTCTACTTGTAAAGATTCTTTAGCTTTCTATGAAGGGGGTGGGCCCTTCTTGCTGCAAACATTTCCAAGTCAAGGGTGTGACTATAGCCATCCATAAGCTCTGTTATCTTGTCTATGTCAGGTATGGATTCCTTTTTCAATTGATCCACCTCTTTTCTTGACTCTCTAAGTTTCCTGATAAGTCTATTGAAGGTATGAATGTCAGGAGGAGTAGTGTTATGCATAGTCTCAATAGGCTTTTTCTCAGGCTCCTCTTCCACCTGCATGGGAAGTGTCTTGTCTACCTCATCGGGTCTCTTGGTGGATTTTCTCTTACCTTTCTTCCTCTTCAAAGGGGTTTCTTCATTTCTTATCATAGACTTCTCAAAGTCTTTCACAGAGGTTTCATATTTTCTCTCCAAAGGTTTTTTAGTACCTTTACCTTTCCCTTTCTATATAGAGACTTCTTGTTTTTCTTCCATAGGATTTTCTATACTTTTTCCCTTCTTCTTTTGAATAGGGGTTTCTCGTAAGGACTGCTCTTTGAAAACCTCCTTAGGAATTGATTACCTTGTAAACTTTCTTTTACCCTTGATTTCAACTGCTGGAGGAGAAGAGGGAAATAGAAGTTTCTTCCCTCTCTTGGATGTAGCTTTGGTAGAAGAAGGCACATCTTCTAACCCTGGTGGAGGAGGTTGTGAAAAATATCTGTGTGGAGAAGGAAAAACTTCCTCCTCAACTTCTATGACCTGCTTTTTGATCTTTGAAACTTGAACAGGGGCTCTACCCTTTCTCTTCTTACTGGTCCCTGCTTTAGTAGCACTGATGGCTGACAGAGGACTTGCCTTCTGTGATTGAGCAGTTACTGCTAGATCCAACTTGAAATGAGAGGTAACAACAAAATTGTCCCATGAAATCTCTTTCTTACCCAATTCCTCAGAGACTAGCATTCTGATTAATCCAGAGTGTGTTGGCAGCCATTTTCATTCCTATCTTTTCCTTACAAGTTGCCTACACAAGGGTTTTTGAACCCTCAATACTCGTCACATCTTTTTAAAATAAAATGACACTATTATCTTTTGCTTTCGCATACCTGCGTTTTGTTTTCATTTTCACGACTGCAAGCATGAAAACCTAGAGTTGGAAGTCATGTTGATTGCATTAAAATGATCTTTTGGATTGTTATAAATCTTTTTGTTTATGTGGTCATAACTTTTTTACCTCCAACTCACTACTAGTCATACATTTATAAAAACACCAAACCTCCACTCACTTTGCATTTGACCAATGTCAATATGGTTTCGATTTAGCAATGGTTATATGATATTTTGGTTTCTTTGATCAAATCCTTGATGCAATGGTTTTATTGAACACATTAATTTTGGGGTCGAATCGTTGGTGCAATGTTCAACATATTGGTTTCTTTTAAATCATACAAATGGCATTGTTTATTTAACATTCGGATAGAGTTTTGGTTATGTATTTCATGGTTTTCAATGGTTATGTGATAATCCATTTGACATGTTGTTTACAATGCTTTTGATATACACTATTGTGATTTGAATGAAACATTTTACCAAGGCGCCGTCGATTGTACAGCTGACATGATAGTTTTGCATGGTCCCAAACTACTGCACCACCCTCACACGCATAATCATTAACGTTCTGCCTTGCATTTCGAGTTGCCTTTGCTTGTCTTGAGGAAGCTAAGGGAAAATGGTTCTATGTCTACCCTGTCAAACCCCCCCGTCGATTACCTTGTTGATCCTGTGCTATTTTCTATGGCTCCTGTAGTGCAAATCGAACCCAATGGCGTTCAAGATTTTCTCTTGTTTGATAACATCCGAGAGGACCTAGAGAGGAATGGTTGGAGGGTTTTTATTGAGAATTTCGAGGGTTTCAACCTCACAGTCACTCAACAATTTGTACTTACATTCGATGGATGCAGGGCCAAAGTTGGGGACATCCAACTTGAATTGAACGAGGATTTCCTCATCTCAGCCATTAGTCTGCCAGCCAAAGGGAAGAAATGGTTTAAAAATTCTAAGGTTGATGAAGTACCATGGATGCTCCTGTTTATCTCAAGGAAAATCAACAGTTGTCACAAAGGTAGGACGGTTATAGCCCTTAAATCTCTATGGCATGATTTGTTGGCCATTATCAAGCAATTCATTACATGCGAGGGTAGATACAGTTTAGTTTTCCTATACCACCTCCGACTGCTCATGAGTTTCATAGATTTTCCTTTGAATATGCCACATTTCCTCCTTCGAAATTTGTATAAAATGGCTAAACATTTCAAGAGGGAGAAAGCCGACTCCAGCCTTTTCCACCACTGTTTAATTAAAATTGTTATAGTCCATCATTTGAGGTTGAGTGGTGACTGTTGGGAAGCTTTCTTGTTGAGGAATGGCTTTCCCAGTCTTGAAATTGGACAAGTTGATAAGACTGTGGTTACGGAAACCCTTGTCGGGCCTGTCGTGCCCCCTCCTACACTCTTAACCTTTGTTGAACCCTCAACCTACCCGAACGATAACCTACCCGACACCCTTCCTGACTCATGTTTAAAAGACAGTGCTAAGCCTGTTAAGAGGCCTGCAAGGAAAAAAGGTAAGGGTAACAACGATGTCAATTGCAAAGGTAAAAAATCCATGCGTTGGGTATCAAGGTGTGCTCGCAATAAGCCTAAATAAAACACAGACCAAAAACCAATTGTATTGAGTGAAGATTTCGATTCCGAAATCGAGCAGTTTCTAATCGAGGAGTATCCATACTCACAAGACCTTTGTTCAGTCAAGCCCTATGACTATGTGACGAACCTCCCACCATGGATTAGAGATGACACCAACTTCCCCAGGATCAAGCTCGACAGTGGAACTGCTGGTAAATTAAGAGATTCTTCACCTGTAATTACACAGCCTGATCAACCACAGTGCAATGAATGCAACTCTTGGCTCGACCGATATTATACAGATGTCCCTCTGCTCCAATCCTGAATCAAGTCCTTAGAGGACGAAGTAAATGTGTTAACCAAGGAAAATGACAGACTACAAGCTAATGATAAAAGGAAAAAGACCACGGTCTCTATCGTTTTCAAAAATGTAGAGGCGGCCACTACCATTGTTAATTCAAAAATAGCTTGATCGAATCGTATCCCTGAAACCAAGGTATGGTATTTCAACAATGATTTTAGAATGATTTTGTTTGTTTGAATTAGCATAAATGATTTGTTTGCTTATCGTATCTATTTCTGTTATGATGGAATTGATACAATACGATTATGCTTGTAAATAATAACTAGCTACAAAATTGTGGGATTCTGTAGCTAGTCATAAAAATTTGATTTTCTGTTGCTTTTACAACTAAACACAATCTGAAATCGTGTATTCTTGTGCAATTTCAGGTACACACAAATTTTAAAGGAGCTTGGATTGACTGTGTCATATTTGGACATGCTTTTTCTTTACATACTTTTGGATTAGGTTGTTAGTCTTAGATAGAAATAGAAATCTGGGAGATTGTTCCCATATTTTTTTGCAACAGTTTTGATCATTTCCACAAGGAATGTTTTCATCCTGTGGCCTTTATATATGTATTATTTTTGTAAACAAAATCATCGCTACTTGGGAGCAGAGACTATGGATCGATAATTATTCAGACTCGAATGAAAGTGAATGTTTGTACGGCTTTAGCTTTCAATACATTATACTTTTGTTCAAGTTTTAGTTCATTTCAATTTGTAATCAAATTATTGACTACTTTAGATATCAAAATTTGTTACAGGTTGATGTGATGCGATTTAAATAGTGTCCATATTTGATGTATCTCATTTTACATACAGCAATTGTCCTGTTTTAATTTAATGAACAAAAGGTTAATCTTCTTTGTTAAATGAGTAGTTATATACAAATCTTTGCAGTGGGATTTATCTTAATGTGATCATTTGTAAATTATAAAATTTATGTTTCTACATCCTTTACCTGTTCTGTCATTAGTATTCGGAAGCATTATTGCTTCATGTTTACGTGAAGTATTGGAGAATCTGGTTTGGGTTGGCCTCATCAAATAGTGAATGCAGATGCCTATGTATAGGACAAGTAGGAGATGATGATTTCAGGTTAGTTTGCTATTTAATTTTAATAGTTTAATTAATATGAGAATTCTCTGTAGTTTAGATAGATAAATAGTACAGGTTACTATTTTTATTGCTTAGTTAGACAGTTGTTGTTTCATTTCTTTTTCATAAAAGTTATAAAAATCCAAAAATACTAGCTTCACTGTCATAAGACAATTCATATATGATTTTGTAGATTTCGATCAAAATTTGCATTTTGTAAATACTGTATAGGTAACAAAGATACAATATATCAACACACTCTACATTTAATAAGTAGGATTATTATTTCATAATATTACTTAGTGAACTATGAATATATATTAGACCTATATATAGTTTGCAGAAGCTGTTTTTTCACTTAGATTAGTTTCTTTAGCTTAGTTTTTTTTTTTTAATTTCCTAGGACTTAGATCAGCCAACGGAGCCGCTAAACCCATCAGAGTGGATTAACCCAAACGACTTGGGTTATTTAGATAGCCCTGAACCAGATTCACTCCTCCAGTTGATGAGCGGTCAATTTCTCCCGTCAACAAATGGTGCTAGAAGGAGGGCTTGAAAATTATTAATGGCACGAGGCAGTCGTAAGACTCCTCCACCACCCAACCTCTCACTTATAGTGACAAGAAGTCATTCAAATGACAACATCATCCCTCAAACAACAACCACATCAAACGATGATCTATGAATCACAGTTGAACCAGTAACCCCAAATCCTATGGGTGGTGACGTACAAGAGATTGTCCGCCAATCTCTCATAAGAACACATAGCGCCTTCGCCCATTTAAGGCAACCAAATTGACCTTTGTACCAACCATTAGATTTCTCTGATATCAGAGAACAACTTGGAGGCACTAACCTCACTTTAAACCCTACAGATCCAATCCTCACTCCTGTAGTAGGAGGATCCGGTATACCACCCTCACCACCTCCATCATCCCCTTCTTCTTCTGGAGAAGACTCTTCCGATGAAGGCAGTTCCTCATCCCAGCCTTCGATACTGCCCACACCAATGGCCAACCAGAACAATCCTACCAGACCCTGGCTTGACCAAGATGTAGTAGCCGTACCCGGGCCTTAGCATCCCTTACCCAAACATTTGGAGAAGTGGCTCCCTAAGTTCGACCCGGACTCTAAACAGATCACCGAAGATCACATTAAAAAGTTTATGTTAGCCATTAGACTCCATAATTTCGAGCACAAAGATGTAGTTCGTAGATTGTTCCCCTATACTTTCGAGGGCAATGCCTCTACCTAGTACTTTGCCCAGCAGCCCCATACCATCATGTCATGGGAGAAGTTTGAATCCTACTTTCTTGAGAAGTTTGGATACGATAAGTCCCCAGAAGTTCTAGTCATGGAGATTTCTAGTTTAAGAATGAACCCAAAAGAGAAAATCAAAGACTTTAACCAAAGATTCTTAACATTAAAGAACCGAATCCCTATGGATTCGATGCCTGCTAAGAATCTTATCATAGCATACTATACGAAATCCTTACATCAAAGTATAGCCATTTGGGTAAAGAGATCTAAGAATGCCACATTGTTAGAAGCCTTCGAAGAGGCGAGTCAGATTGAGAAAGACATCCTTAGCTTAAAAGACACTACTAGCAACGAAATAATGACTAGTTCATCTTCCAAAAAGAAAATCAAAATCCTCCCTAGACCTGCTCAAAACAAAACGCAACCTGAAAGCTCAGATCTAGAAAACTTAACAAAAGTCGTTCAAAAATTGTCAAATCAAGTTATCAATTTGAAAAGGACGACCGAAGAATCTTCTTTGAGCAAAGGGCCTTACAAACCCCCGTTTAGGAAGCCTTTTCCCACAACCGACCTAATTCAAATACCGAAGGCTTAAATCTAGAAAGCATGCAATTCGCTATTCAAGTGATTCCAGAAGCCCAGGATAACTTGATGCCCCCTGAGACCCCTGAGGAAGTAGTTGAACAAGAGACAGTTGAAGAAGATGAATCTTCTCTGAACATTTTTGGACACTTCTCGGATAGCATTTTTCAAGATAATTTCAAGACAGTACATCCCTACAATACTAGGAGTAAGACAACAAACAAACCTTCTTCTGAAAACACTGCGACTTTACCCCCAAAACAGTCTAGATCAGATGAGACTAAACAAAGTCATGTAAACCCCAACTTAGATTATGATTTAGTTGAAGATCTAAAAAAGTTAAGGGCTAAAATTTATGTTTATGAATTATTAAAATTTTTGTTTCTGCTACAAAAAATGTTACAAAATATCGCAGAGAATAGCAAAAATGGTAATCCAAGCAGTAACAAAGTTTTTCAGAATAACCCAAAAGTTCCTCAGAAGGCCTCTGCTAAGAACAATTCTGATCCTCATGAGAAGAGACACCTTCCTGTAAATAATGTAACAAATGTATATAAATTAGCTTTAGAGGATGCGAGTAAAAATCCACAAGCTTCCACCATTAGTACTCACAGAAATGTACCTCCATTTTTGTTAACTTTTGAAATCTTTAATAGGAACGTGCACAATTGTATGGTAGATTAAGGAGCGTCATCCAATGTAATGCCATGGTCTGTGTGTCAGAAGATAAATGCTGAAGTTGAACCATCCACCTTAAAGATCATCCAACTTGATCGAACTAGTGTTAAGGTTATAGGCGAATTAAGGAATGTGCTTATAAGATTATCATCTAACCCCAAAGTTCATCAAGTGATTGATATTATTATTGTGGATATTCCAGAATTTTATGGTTTATTTTTAAACAGAGACTGGTCAGAGCAGCTACATGGCTATTTCACAACAGATTGGTCTCACTTGTGGCTGCCTGAGAACGGAAAGCCCAACAAAATCAAGGTAAATTGTGAACGTTACCTAAAGTTTACAGTGACAAATTTAAATGATCCCAATGAACCATTTACACCTTCTGCCGATTCACCCGAAATACAAGGGATGGATACCTTTTTCGTCAATTTCATGGGCGAGACCTCCGCTATCACTAACCCAGAACAGAAGTTCGAGATTGTGGCATATATGCAGCCAACAGTTTCTACCCAATGGTCTCATGCACCTGACAAAAATCAAATATGGTCTCTTTACTTTGATGGATCAAAGTCCAAGGAAGGAGCTGGTGCGAGCTGCGTTATTATTGATCCAACATGTAACAAAACCCTGATTGCATTCATATTAGAGTTTGAATGTATAGACAACATAGCAGAATATGAGGCTTTATTGCAAGGCCTCAGGAAAGCATTAGATATGAACATTCAAAATTTGACTATCTTTGGCGATTCAGAAATTGTGGTTAGACAGGTAAGAGATTCTATCCACTATTTGTCTCCGCATCTTAAAAGCTACCAATCTGAGGTATGGAATTTAATGAATAAGTTTTCTGCTTTTAACATAAATTCTATTCCTAGATTGAATAATTCAGAAGCTGATTTGTTAGCTAACGTAGCTTCGAAACTCTTTCCTGTAGAAGGATTTTCCCTGAATGCATTCTTCGTCAAACTGTTGTTCAGGCCATCCATTCCTGACAACATCACGAATTGGAGAGTCTTCGAAGACGATCAACAAATTATTAGTTTCTTGCATATGGAATAAACTTTCCAAGACGCAGTAATTAACGAATGCACTCATGACGAGAACCTTCACGATTTCACGGTAATACCAGATCCGAGATCTCCTGAATCTTCATCAAACATGGTAGATTCTATCCCTAAATCTGTAGTTAGATTAGAAAAATTTTATGATCTTCAAGACAAATTCAAAAAATTGGTCAACTATAAAACAAATAGTTCCTCTTTATCATATGAAAAAGTAAACTTGGGAACTAATGATAATCCACAGTGCATTAATTTAGGGGTGGGGTGTTCTGAACAAGAAAAATCAACGTTTATTAAATTGTTTAAGGAATTCAAAGATGTTTTTGCATGGACGTATGATGACCTAAAAACCTTTGACCCTAACATCATACAACACATCATTCCTATGAAACCCCAAACCTTGTCGTTTCAACAAAAGTTAAGAAAAATGCACCCTAAACTCGAACCGACCATCAAAAAAGAATTAAATAAACTTCTGAATGCTAAGATAATTTTCCCAGTTAGGAACACGCAATGGGTCTCTAATCTGGTCCCTATCCGGGAGAAGAGTGGTGAAATCCAACTATGCGTCGATTTTCGAAACCTTGATCGAGCGTCTGATAAAGACAACTACCCTGTCATGCCCATGGAACAGATCCTTCAACAGGTATCTGGTTCGAAAATATTATCCTTATTGGATGGTTTTTCAGGGTATAACCAAGTCCTGATGTCTCCTCCAAACCAACTTAAAACTACCTTATGCACTCCATGGGGCACCTATGCTTATAGGAAAATGCCCTTTGGACTCATTAATGCTGGTGCCACTTTCCAGAGAGTGATGGACATTGCTTTCTGAGGCTTAATCAATCAATCTATCGTAGTTTACCTAGATGATGTTACTGTATTCTCGAAAAATAAAGCTGATCATCTAGCTCATTTGAGATCCGTTCTACAATGATGTCGTAAGTATGGCATTTCCTTGAATCCTAAAAAATCTATCTTCGCAGTAGAACAAGGTAAGCTCTTAGGATTTATTGTATCAAGCAAAGGGATGATTATCGACCCTGAAAGGACTCAAGTCATCTCGAAACTCCCCCCTCCCTCGTCAAAAAAGTATATGCAGTCTTTCTTTGGCCAGATAAACTTTGTCAAGAGATTCGTCCCCAGTTTTTCAGAAATGGTGAGACCTTTACAGAATTTAATAGAGAAGGATGCACAATATCATTGGGGACCCTTAGAAAACCAATATTTTAATTCAATAAAAAAGTCCATAATAGACACTCCTTCTCTCATGAGCCCCAACTTTTCGCAAGACTTCACGCTCTACACATTTGCTTCTGACCGCTCCTACGCTGCTATCCTAACTCAAAAGAACGATGAAAATAATGAAGTACCAATTGCCTTTATGAGCTCTTCTTTCAAAGGCGCAGAACTTAATTACCTAGTGGTAGATCAGCAAGCCTATGCTATTTTTAAAGCAGTAAAGCACTTCCAATCTTATCTTTTGAAATCTAGGACGAAAATTATTGTCCCTTACCCAACCGTCAGAAATATGTTAGTGCAGAAAGAACTAGGCGAAAAGAGGCCGAACCGGGTCACCTCCTTACAATAGTATGACATAGAAATCACCCTAGAAAAAATAGTGAGAGGCCAAGGGCTATGAAAGTTAGTCGCTGACTCAGTGGCAGGATGGCAAGAAGAAAACGATGTGTCAAACCCAGGACAACACAACCAAAATTCAATCTACTGTGTACAAAAAATTGTCAGTCCCTGGTATGACGATATAAAATTATGTCTTGAACATGGGTCAGCCCCCCATCACCTGGATCCCACTAAAAGAAGAGAATTAAGATTAAAATCTGCCTCCTTTTAGTTGATTAATGGTATTCTGTTTCATCAAAATTTTGATGGAGTACTAATGCGCTGTCTTGAGAAAGATGAAGCAGAAAAGGTCTTACTAGAATTGCACGTAGGAGAAACTGGTGGGAATTTTGGTGGGGATACCATTTCCCATAAAGTATTAAGTGCAGGTTATTAGTGGCCTACACTTTTTAGAGATGCTCATGCCTTGTGTTCCAAGTGTATTATTTGTCAAAAAGCATCCAGGCGGATACAGAAACCAACCTTCCCTTTGCAGCCTGTTTCAGTAGACTCCCCTTTTTAGCAGTGGGGTCTTGATATTATAGGTCCAATCAATCTTCCATCCTCACAGCAACATAATTTTATCATAACAGCCACAGATTACTTCACCAGGTGGTCTGAAGCTGCCCCATTAAGAGTTGTAAATACCAGTCAGGTAATTTCATTTTTAAATCCAAATATTATTACTCGTTTTGGTATCCATGACTGTTTAGTATTCGATAACGCTTCCTATTTTTCGTCTCTTGAGATGAGTGAGTTCGCTCTAGAAAAAGGAATTAAATTAAAATATTTTGCCAGCTATTACCCTCAAGGCAATGGATTGGCAGAATCAACTAACAAGAATCTGATTAAAATCATCAAGAGAACTGTATCTGAAAATCACAAAAATTGGCATAGTGCACTGTTAAATGCAATCTGGGCTGATAGAGTAACTCCAAAAACTGTTGTGGGTAACTCTCCCTTCTTTCTCATCTATGGAAGAGAAGCAATTCTGCCACCACATATTCTTCTTCCCTCACTACAGCTATCACAGAAAATACAGGAAGAGGACTTCCCCCCTTTGGAGAATCGAATTAACGCATTATTAAAACTAGAAGAGGTAAGGGCTCAAGCAAAATGAAAGTTAGATCAGCATCAACATGTGGTTAAAAGATGGTTTGATTCCAACTCTGCCTCTGACAGAAACTTTGAAGTAGGTGACCTTGTCCTAAAATGGGACAAACCACATGAGGAAAAGGGAGAGCATACGAAGTTTCAGAACTTATGGCTAGGAATATTTTTAATTGCTGAGAAATTGGGTCCCAGCTCTTTCAGATTACAGAGTCTAGAGGGACAGCCAGACACCTGTTCGGTGAATGGCCAAGCTCTAAAAAGGTATTTTTCTTAAGGACAACCTTGTGTACACTTTGTAAATATTTTTCCTTTGTTTGTTTTTCATTTTCTTTTTCTTTTTTGGTTTTGATTTCTCCCTTATGCTTATCAGTTTTTACTTTTGAAATACATGTACCTGCTTCATGAACTGTTCAGATTAAGAGAACAGAAAAAAATTTCCTCTAAAATGACTGCTGAAATTTTGTCTAAACATCAATTATGAAATGCTTCTGAATTTTACAGCCATGTTAAAGAGAGCCTGTTGTTTGAAAAGAGTTTATTGATTTCAATCTGTAATTGAAGCTTGTCACGATTATCCATTCTTCTTCTTACGCTGTCCCTGTTCCTTAAGGTAACAACTCAGAATATGTCTCCCTGCCTTCGAAGGTCGGCTTATTAACAAACCATCTCTATATATTAGTGAAGGACAATTAAAGAATTCTCTTAAGGTCTGTAATTTATTAAACAATGTCCAAAATATCATAATTTTCAGCGTCACCCTGCTCAATTATATATCTTTAAAAAACAACTAAATCATTAAAGAGTTGTGGGAAGTGCTTGTAAACCTGCCAGGATACTGAACATGTCTACTGGTAGTGGGTAAATGCATGTATGACACCAAGATAACTTCACCGGGGTACTGAACAGGCCCATTGGCAATGAAGCAATGTCAATTATATGAAAATTTTCAAATATGGAATCTCTTGACCTTAAAATGTCCTTTATTCTGATCTGGAACTTCTTGACAGGATACAAATGTCAGAGTGGGTTAAATGGAAACCCTGTCGAAGCTATGGATGCCTGCTGGCAATAGTGGTTCTGTCAACAGTATTGACGATTTTATCCTTAATGTCGTGACTCGTTTTTGTTAAGACTGTTATTATTTTTCATCTTTTAAAATAACCAGCTGGAATTTTTATGATTAATGATGATGTTTAAACAATTTTCTGGTTTTTTTGAGTTAAAGTTATTCTCATTATCCTAATCTAGATTTGTTCGTTTGGCAGAGATAATTGCTTCTACCAGTGTGTCGCCATTGTTGGCAGCCATTTTCATTCCTATCTTTTCCTTACAAGCTGCCTACACAAGGGTTTTTGAACCCTCAATACTCGTCGCATTTTTTTAAAATAAAATGACACTATTATCTTTTTCTTTCGCATACCTATGTTTCGTTTTCATTTTCATGACTGCAAGCATGAAAACCTAGAGTTGGAAGTCATGTTGATTGCATTAAAATGATCTTTTGGATTGTTATAAATATTTTTGTTTATGTGGTCATAACTCTTTTACCTCCAACTCACTACTAGTCATACATTTATTAAAACACCAAACCTCCACTCACTTTGCATTTGACCATTGTCAATATGGTTTCGATTTAGCAATGGTTATATGATATTTTGGTGTCTTTGATCAAATCCTTGATGCAATGGTTTTATTGAACACATTAATTTTGGGGTCGAATCGTTGGTGCAATGTTTGACATATTGGTTTCTTTTAAATCATACAAATGCCATTGTTTATTTAACATTCGGATCGAGTTTTGGTTATGTATTTCATGGTTTTCAATGGTTATGTGATAATCCATTTGACATGTTGTTTACAATGCTTTTGATATAGACTATTGTGATTTGAATGAAACATTTTACCAAGGCGTCGTCGATTGTACAACTGACATGATAGTTTTGCATGGTCCCAAACTACTACACCACCCTTGCACACATAAGCATTAACGTTTTCCCTTGCATTTCGGGCTGCCTCTGCTTGTCTTGGGGAATCTGTGGGAAAATGGTTCTGTGTCTACCCTGTCAAACCCCCTCGTCGATTACCCTATTGATCCTGTGCTATTTGCTATGGCTCTTGTATTCCGAATCGAACCCAACGACGTTCAAGCTTTGCTCTTATTTGATAACACCCAAGAGGACCTAGAGAGGAATGGTTGGAGGGTTTTTATTGAGAAGTTTGAGGGTTTCAACCTCGCAGTCGCTCAACAATTTGCACTTACATTCAATGGATGCATGGCCAAATTTGAGGACATCCAACTTGAATTGAACGAGGATTTCCTCAGCTCAGCCACTGGTCTCCCAGCCAAAGGGCAGAAATGGTTTAAAAATTCTAAGGTTGATGAAGTACCATGGCCGCTCCTGTTTACCTCAAGGAAAATCAACAGTTGTGACAAAGGTATGCCGGTTATAGCCCTTAAATATCGATGGCATGATTTGTTGGCCATTATCAAGCAATTCATTACATGCGAGGGTAGATACGGTTTACTTTTCCTATACCACCTCCGACTACTCATGAGTTTCATAGATTTTCCTTTGAATATGCCACATTTCCTCCTTTGGAGTTTGTATAAAATGGATAAACATTTCAAGAGGGAGAAAGCTGACTCCAGCCTTTTCCACCATTGTTTAATTAAAATTGTTATAGTCCATCATTTGAGGTTGAGTGGCGACTATTGGGAAGCTTTCTTTTTGAGGAATGGCTTTGCCAGTCCTGAAATTGGACAAGTTGATAAGACTATGGTTACAGAAACCCTTGTCGAGCCTGTTGTGCCCCCTCCTACACTCTTACCCTCTGTTGAACCCTCGACCTACTCGAACGATAACCTACCCGACACCCTGCCTGACTCATGTTTAAAAGACAGTGCTAAGCCTATTAAGAGGCCTGCAAGGAAAAAAGGTAAGGGTAACAATGATGTCAATTGCAAAGGTAAAAAATCTGCGCACTTGGTATCAAGGTGTGCTCGCAATAAGCCTAAACAAAACACAGACCAAAAACCAATTGTATTGAGTGAAGATTTTGATTCCCAAATCAAGCAATTTCTAACCGAGGAGTATCCATACTCACATGGATTCTGTTAATTCAAGCCCTATGACTATGTGACGAACCTCCCGCCATGCCTCAGATATGACCCCAACTTCCCCGGGATCAAGCTCGACAGTGGAACTGCTGGTAAATTAAGAGATTCTTCACCTGTAATTACACGGCCTGATCAACCACAGTGCAATGAATGCAACTCTTGGCTCGACCGATATTATACAGATGTCCCTCTGCTCCAATCTCGAATCAAGTCCTTAGAGGACCAAGTAAATGTGTTAGCCAAGGAAAATGATAGACTGCAAGCTACTGATAAGAGGCAAAAGACCATGGGCTCTGTCGTTTTCAAAAATGTAGAGGCAGCCACTACCATTGTTAATTCAAAAATAGCTTGATCGAATCGTATCCCTGAAACCAAGGTATGGTATTTCAACAATGATTTTAGAATAATTTTGTTTGTTTAAATTAGCATAAATGATTTGTTTCCTTATCGTATCTATTTCTATTATGATGGAATTGATACAATATAATTATGTTTGTAAATAATAACTAGCTACAGAATCATGGGATTCTATAGCTAGTCATAAAAATTTGAATTTTTGTTGACTTTACAACTAAACACAATCTGAAATCGTGTATTCTTGTGCAATTTCAGGTACACACGAATTTTAAAGGAGCTTGGATCGACTGTATCATATTTGGACATGCTTTTTCTTTACATACTTTTGGATTAGGTTGTTAGTCTTAGATAGAAATAGGAATCTCGGAGATTGTTCCCAATTTTTTTGCAACAGTTTTGATAATTTCCACAAGGAATGTTTTCATCCTGTGGCCTTTATATATGTATTATTTTTGTAAACAAAATCATCGCTTCTTGGGAGCAGAGACTATGGATCGATAATTATTCAGACTGGAATGAAAGTGAATGTTTGTACGGCTTTA
>JASDQU010099766.1:60514-74300 GCA_032191745.1 Picea mariana | reverse complement strand
ATCCCAATCTGTAGACAAATGTAGAATGATGATAACCCTCCAGAAAATCCCTCAAACTGATGGTCCTACCCCTGCAAACAAAACCCAACTGTTGAAATGGCCCCAGGCCCTCAGGATAAGCTGGATCGAACCTCCCTCTAGATGATGGTGTGCCCCTGATGGAAACACAAGAACAATACGGCCTGCTACCTTATGAAGCACTAGATGGAGATGGGCTGAGACTAGAATGGTGTGGAGGAGTCTTTCATCGCCGAGGCCAAGCTACGGAACAAGGTGAGTGGATATTTCACCACTGAGTTGCTCACAAGGGTTTGTACAGAAAAGCCCCCAAACTGAATGCTCAAGAGCAATAGCAAATGCTAATCCAAAACAAAAATGAGTAATAGGTATGCCCCAGCCTCTTACTTATACTTTTCCTTCTAATTCTCTGTTGAGTTAGGTTAACTCTCGGGGTTAATATTCTATTCTTCTGTTGAGTTATCTTTTACTCCTTTATCCTTTTCCATTCTTAAGTCAACTTAAAAATATAACTTTTAACTTCTTGACTTTCCCCTCTCAGTGTGAGACTATGACCTAGTGGGGGTGCCCAGGCCACTGAGTCTCCTCATCACCTCTCTAAGAGGTGGGGGACATTACAAAATGTGCCTTTGGTGCCTCGGAAGTGGAATACCTGGGTCATATTTTCGGTTAGGATGGTTTCTGGGTGGATCCTAATAAAATTGAAGCTATGCAGTATTCACCTCACCCCAAAATTGTTAAGAGATTGTGTGGTTTTCTGGGTTTAACGGGATATTATAGGAAGTTTTTTTAGAATTATGGAAAAATTGCATCTCCTCTCACTTCTTTCCTTAAAAGGAATGATTTCACTTGGACTCCATCTCTGGATCATGGCTTCCAAGCCTTGGAAGATGCTATGTGCTAGACCCCTTTCCTAGCACTTCCAGACATCAAAAATACATTTGTATTGGAATGTGATGCTTTTGAGAAAGGAATTGGTTCTATCCTCATACAAGATAGAAGGCCTTTGGACTTCACTAGAAAACATATTTATAAGAGACATTTGGGACAATTCTTTTATGAAAAGGAAATGTTAGCTATTCTACATGAAGTGGATCTCTAGCGTCCTTATTTATTGGGTCATTGCTTCCAAATACAAACTTATCATCAGGGCTCAAGTATTTTATGGAACAATGAATTTCATCACCAAGCCGACAAAAATGGGTGACCAAGATATTTGGCTATGATTATGAGATCATTTACAGGAAGGGAAAGGAAAATGTAGTGGTCGACACTCTTTATAGGAAATATGAATAAGACAGGTCCCTTTTCTCCGTCTCCTTCTCGTACCAGAGTGACTCCATGTTGTTCGTCAAGAATGGTTGGAAGACCCCAAAATTACTAGGATGATACACCAATTTCAATACAATTCTCCATTTTCTCCAGGGTACTCTTGGAACAATAAATAACTCTAATACAAAGGTCGTTTCTATTTATGTAAGAAATCGCACCTTAAATCCATGGTGCTTTCTTAACTTCATGCTTCACCCATATATGGGCATTCACGGTTTACTAAAAGATATGAACGGGTCAAACATTCTTTTTTCTAGGATTTTATGAAACATGACATCTAAACCTTTGTGGCTAAATGTGAAGTCTGTCAATGAAACAAGGGAGAAAATTTCAAAGATCTAGGCTCACTCCAACTGCTTTCGATTCCCCCTACTATTTCGCAAGATATTTCTATTGATTTCATTGTGGGACTACATAAATCAAACAATAAGTAAGTCATCATGTTGGTCGTTGATCATATCTCCAAATATTTTCATTTTTGTGCTCTTCAACACCCATTTACCGCATCCACAGTGGCTCAAATCGTCATGGATAATATCGTCAAGCTTCATGACATGCCTAATTATATTGTCTCTAATAGATATCCCACTTTCACCAGCAACTTTTGGCAAGAAGTTTTCAAGCTACAGGGAACCCAATTACATCTCAGCACCGCCTATCACCCCCAAACAGATGGACAAACTGAATTTTTCAACAAGTGTTTGGAAACATATTTGAGGTGTTTTTCACCTAAGAGGAAAAATGGGTGGGTTTAGTCATTACCCCTAGCTGAATGGTGGTACAACACATCTTAACATACAACTAACCACATGAATTCTTTTGAAGCATTATATGGAAAAAATCCCCATTCCCTCAAAGACAATTTTCTCATTGCTGAGAATCGCATGAAGAAACAAGCAAATCAAGGTCATTTCAAATGAAAATTTGATGAAGGGGACTAGGTGTTTCTTCGACTACAACCTTATAAGTAGACTTCACTCAAAGTTGAACAATGTCAGAAACTTTCTCCCAAATTTTATGGTCCTTATACAGTGTGCTCAGGTGCATGGGATGGTGGTTTATCGGTTAGCTCTACCCAGTCATTCGAAGATCCATCATGTTTTTCATGTCTCCTGCTTAAATAAGGTGATTGCAATTGTTAGCATCAATATTTTTAGGGTAAGAATTAGATTTTGTCTAAAGTTTGAAAATTCATGCCATGGTCTTAGGAATACCAAGGAATTCCTAAATTGAGTCACAATTTGTGTATATAGGGATTCATGGGATGGCTCAAGAAACCTTAGGTCATTGATAAAATACAGGGTAAAGTGCATCTCAAATACGATTCAAAATCACAAGTATGAGTCAATGGTATTTGTATATCATCACATATTATGAAGGTGAAGAAGTCATTAGAAGTTCCATGAGTTGTTTGTCATCATGAAATATTTTGTAAGGGTCCTTGTTTTGAATTCCAAAATGACTTCATATTAGAGAAATGTTATGTCATATTTAAAGTCATAGGTTTAGGAGGGAGGTCTTGTCAAAGTATGTTAATGAGAATGATCACATGTAATGAATTTAGTGCAAGTACTTGATGGTTATTTATGTCATTTGTACATTGGAAATATCAAAGTTGGGTGCACTACGCAAGTCACTTAAATGATATAAAGGTTCTTTTCACTTCAAATGGGTACTATTCTATCTCAAAACCTCTTTGTTAGCACTAGGAGACACCTTCATATTGCATGGAAGGCAAGCCCAGTACCCATCATGTTTATAAGTGAATGTAAGCGTGTTTAAAGGGTCTAATGGAAAATGACTCAAATGATAATGTTCTAACTCAGATAACAGGGCTAGCATGCGCCAACAATCAAGGTATTGGCTAAATTCAATCAGTATTTTGGGAGTAAGTATGAATAGAGGGAAGACTTGAATAGGAGAAGTGTAGGGACTACTGTAAAATCAGGTCTACAAAAGCCTAAGAAGGAAAGTTTCTTAACACAAGATCTTATTCAACTGAGAAACTAAGGAAGCTAAATAAACATCATGATAACATAATGATCAAACATCCATCATAATATCACTACAATCATTCAAGTGAATCATTCAAAGCATGAACATATAGCATCAGAAGAAAATAAGATGAAAGAGAAGTTGATTTCTATTAGTCAAAATGTCTTAAGTCCAGTACATCACTAGATCACAGTTACTTCATCAAAATATTACAATCTAAGGGAGCCTTGCTCAACCATCCAAACCTTCTAAGGAAATTGATATATCTATTTATAGCAAAAGGGAGGCAATAGCTGGAGGTACGATTTGGCCTCCTTCGATTCAAAAACTCTAAACATTTATTTGATTTCACAATTTATCTAAACACCTATGCTATAAAACAGGAAAATGTTGGTGACTAATCTAACTAAACTTCAAACTGATTTGAATCCCTTTTTCTGCGAAGATCCTTTTTTTCCATGTGTCTTTCAAAGCATGTGGTTGTCTTCATGATGCCATCTATTGTTTCTACATCCTTCTCCATCATCAATTAATCCAAAAGTTGTTAGCTTGGTCCTCCTAGATCCCTGGTGTTTGTTGGCAACTTCCTTGGGTACTGAATCTGGGTAGCACACTACAAGGAGAAAAGGTAGCACCTGTAAGTAGCACCATTGTGCAGCATATGTGTACAGACTCCGATCTCTGTGCAATATTAGGTAGTGCATGTAGGTAGCGCCCCTGTGTTGCACCTATGTGAAAAAAATTCCCCTCCGTGAAATATTAGGTAGTGCCACTTACGTTGCACCTGTATGCAGGTTTGGGTAGCATTGCCAAAAACACAACGCCTTCAATATTGAACATGTGCAGAGAAATTTGTTTTCTTTCATGATGAAAAGACCATTTTACTTTGGATCCTTGACCGTACAATAGGTAGTTCCTTTTACCACTGGGGGAAACTAGCACTTAGAAAAAACTCAAAATCCAGATAGTTAAATGCTTAGAAGCCTATATAGATGGAAGAGATAATATTTTCATATCAGTTAACCCTACCAAAAAGGAACCATCCTAAAAAATGGGGCTTATCTTTTACCAGCTATTTTTTCATTTTGACACTTAACCTCACACTCTTTTTTATAGAAAGAGGATCTTCAATTGACACAATAGAGTTATTCTTCTTAGCATTGACATGTTTCTTCAGTGTAGCGGTGCTCTCCTTAGCTGTTGGTTTTTCATTCTCAATGGCAGCTTCAACCAACACTTGCAAATTTCTTTGGGCTACCTCATCTTGAAAATTCTTCAGCTCTACCTTTAGCTTCTTGTTATGATATTGGAAGCCTCTGTTCTTCCTATAAATATTATTTAACTGTCTATGAAGGGGTTGGGCCCTTCTTGCTGCAAACCTTTCCAAGTCAAGGGTGTGACTATAGCCATCCATAAGCTCTGTCATATTGGCTCTGTCATACATGGCTTCCTTTTTCAATTGAGCCACCTCTTTTCTTGACTCTCTAAGTTTCTTGATAAGTCTCTTGAAGGTTTGGTTGTCAGGAGGAGCAATGTTATGCACAATCTCAATAGGATTTTTCTTAGGTTCCACTTCCACCTGCATGGGAAGTGTCTTGTCTACCTCATCAGGTTTCTTGGTCTCTTTGATCTTACCTTTCTTCCTCTACACAGGAGTTTCTTCATTTCTTATCACAGGCTTCTCAAAGTCTTTCACAGAGGTTTCGTCTTTTCTCTCCAAGGGTCTTTTAGTACCTCTACCTTTCCCTTTCTATACAAAGGCTTCTTGTTTTTCTTCCACAATATTTTATATACTTTTTCCCTTCTTTGTTTGAATAGGGGTTTCTGGTAAGGACTGCTCTTTGAAAACCTACTTAGGAATTGATGACCTTGTGAAAGGTATTTTACCCTTGGTTTCGACTGCTGGAGGAGAAGAGGGAAATATAATATTCTTCCCTCTCTTAGATGTAGATTTTGTAGAAGAAGGCACATCTTCTAACCCTGGTGGAGGATGTGGTGAAAAATCTCTGTGTGGAGAAGGACAAACTTCCTCCTCAACTTCTATGACCTACTTGCTGATCTCTGAAACTTGAATAGGGGCTCTTCCCTTTCTCTTCCTATTGGTCCTTGCTTTAGTAGCACTGGTGGGTGAAAAAGGACTTGCCTTCTTTGATTGAGGATTTGGTGCTAGATCCAACTTAAAATGAGAGGTAACAACAAACTGCTCCCATTAAATATATTTCTTACCCAATTCCTTAGAGACTACCATTCTGATTAATCCAGAGTGGAAAAGGCTAGAATCCTTATCTTTAGATTTGGCTTGTATCCTGTGTGACATTTTACCTATACTCCTAAACAAGTAATAAGGAATATTCATCTCAACCTTACCAATAAAATGGAGCAACATACTTATATGGTACTGGTACAATGTGTTAAATCTTCCTTCACAAGTAAAATATCTCTGTATGATCTTCAATAATCTGTCAAATTGTTCAACCAATTGAATCCTTGGCATTGTTTTGGACAAATAATCGACTTGATATTCAAGTATAAAAATATCTTTTGCATAGGCTGAAATCAAATCCATGGATTTGAACCACTTTTCACCTGTAATGGGGATCCCTATTGAACGTGAGATAGAGGCTTCAGTCACCTCAAAATCCAAATCCCCAACCTTGGTTTTACTACTATCAAATTGTAATGCAAACTATCTTGCTACCTTTGGTTGGCCTCTCTGCATGTTCTGACAAAAAGAGAGGCACCCTACTCTTTGAAAATCCTCTCTTTCCATGGGCTTTGTATCAAAAAGATGCATGTCCATTGATTCTATCCTAACCACCTTGCCACCTTTGTGTGTCTTCCTCGATTGAGGAGTCTCCATGGCTCAAAATGAGGGCTTTTAAGAGGCTTAATGGATGGTAATGACCAGGAAGGATTTGAATCGGGATTCAAATATATAAGGCTGACCCTTTTAGACAGACTTATTCTAGTAAGCCAATCTCAACTTTAGGAATTATACCCTTAGGTTTGTACAGATATTCTGGAGTGTAAATAGTGAGGGGAAATCCGAAATTGGCTCTTTGCAATGAGTAAAAAATGCTAAACTCTAATGATGAAAGGAAGCAAGGGAGGTAGAGAGGGTTTAAGCAGTGCCTCTGGGTAGCACAACACATACACAAAGGATAGGATATTTATAGGATTGATATTTCAATAGCTAAGGCAAGAAGCAATAAATTGATTTAGACAAAGGAAATGAAGATATAGGTCTGAAAAAGAAAGAAGATAGGGCTATCATGCAAAGACGAGTCCCTTACAACTGTTCAAACTTGGCAAACCAAAACCCAAGCACAAATTTCTTGTGAAAATTAATATGCGGAGGGGAGAAACACGGGACACATGTGGAGTAGACACCTGTTGGAGTCTTCAACAAAATCTCAGGATGATATTGTGAAAACTTCAGCCCTCGAACCCACTTCAGTCTCAAACTTGGTTTCCTTGTTGTCACCTAATCATAACTTGTGAGTTTGTGCAACGCATCACTGTTGATCCTTTCAAAATTATAAATCGTTAACAGGGCTCGTAAATGTAAGACATGGAAAGAATCTTTAACTAACTGCTGGAAATGGAAACAAGGGACATGACATCAGGCGTGGCAATCATGACTTGAGGTGGGAGTATGATGAACTGGATAGGTGCTACAAAACTTCCTGATGAGTAGGTAGCATTTCCAATTCAAAAAATGATTAGATAGGTAAGCGAGGATGATGAGTCATGCTTATGAGTTCATGAGTGAGGAGAGAGGTGTGTCACATCAGTATAATCATGGGAGGCATCAACCTATGGACAAGTCATGAATGGGACCAAAAGAAATAAACCATGAGCTAAAATGGTTCAAGGATCAAAAACCAATTTGAGGATCAAACTAGAGCTAAGACTCAAAACTTTAATCATCCAAGGGGTCTTACCAAACATAAACTAATAAAGGGATGAAGCTTTAAAATAAAATTAAATTCTAAGGATTAAAAGGAATGAAACAAACTAAAATACCCAAGGCAATTTAGTGTGATAACATTGGCTCCATAGGGGATGGCATGCCCCTGTGGACTGCCAAGAATGAGTAGATACAGTGCCTTATCCTAGGACTATGGGGTCAGTTATTGAAACAAAGAAAAAAAAGAAAGAAAAAAGAGAATGATATTTACAATGACATTAAGAGCCACTCAAGGCTCATGCAAAGTACTTTTTCAAGAAATGCCCATTGACAGGGCCACCAAAAACCTCTTCATTCCCCATATTCTGCAACTTGAAAGTGTTATTAGAGAATACCTTAGAGATTTTTAAAGGACTGATCCATAAAGCTTCAAATTTATTGTTCTTGCCTTTATCTTGCTTCAATGCATCCCACTTGAGTACCAGATCACCCAATTGAAAATCCTCTTTGTTCACCTTTTTGTCAAAATCCTGCTTGATATTCAATTGATGATCAGATGTTTTGCTTACAAGCTACTCCCAGGTCTACTGAACTTCAACCAGTTGTTGAATCCTTATAACCATATGATCATGTTCCCCTTGATAATCTTGGAATAATTTTTCCACAGGTAAAGCAAGCTGAGAAGGAAAAACTGTCTCAACTCCATACACCAGCTAGAAAGGGGAAAGTCCCAAGGACCTTTTTACTGTCACTCTGTCAGCCCATGGAGAAAATTTGAGTTTCGAATCCCATGCCTTTTTGTTATACTCTAATAGATTTTTAATGATCTTTATAATGCTTTAGTTTAAGGATTCTGCAAGACTATTTCCCTGAGGATAGTAAGGGGTGGAATGAATAAAAGTGATCCCAAACTGTTCATAGAACTGAATCAATGGTTCAGCCTTAAATGATGCAACATTATCTATGGAGATTCTGTCAGGACACCCAAACATTTCTATGATGTCTTCCAGGAAACAATTGATCACTTTGTGTGAAGCATTCATTGTGGGAATAACTTCAATACATTTATTAAAGTAATCTATAGTAGTCAAGATCCATCTATGTTGACCACTGGAAGTGGGATGGATTTCCTCGATAAAATCTAGGCCCCACTGTTGGAAGGGTCCTGAAGCTGCCACAGGCTTTAATGGAAAAAACTTAAGCTGCTTCTTTTCATAGAACTTTTTACACTTAGCACAAGCTCTGATCTTAGCACAAACATTAGTGAACAAACTAGGCCAGAAGTATCCAGCCCTAAGGATATTGTATGTCGTGTTTCTCCAATAATGATGCCCCCCACATAAACTGTCGTGGAAATCAGACATGATCTTTTGGGCTTCTTGGGGGTGTAAGCATCTCAAAAGCACTCCTAATGGATCCTTCCAATACAAAACTTGATAAACAAGGCAATACTTTATTGATTTGAGTTTCAAGGCTCTCACCTTGTTCTTTTCCATACCACTTGGAGGTTGTAAATTTGGCAGAAAAAATATAATGTCCTTGTACCAGTTGCAATTTTCCAATGCAAAGATGATTTGAGGACCTTTATTAGTTATTTGAGCATGTTGATTTTCTGAACATGAGTGGATGAAATTTACCCCCAATGTTGAGCAATTTGATTCAGCCAAGAGGTTGGCTAAACCCTGGCCTTTAACCAATTTTGTGGGCCTAATATCCAAATCAAATTCAAGTAGTTTAGTAATCCACTTGCTTCTTTTTTCATCTATATCAGGCTGGATAAGAATTTATTTTATAGCAATTGATGGGACATAAGCAATAAATATTGAATGCAGGACATAAACTCTGAAGGACTTAAGAGCTTTAGCTAATGCATAGGCCTGTTTTTCCATGATGTCATATTTTAGTTCAACATCTCTCAATGCCTTACTGGAAAAGGCAATGGGCTTCTCTAAGCCTTCAACATTCTTCTGCAATAGGAATGTCACTACTGTATCAAAAGAGGCAAAATAAAAAATAAGAAAGTCCTTGGAGTAGTCGGGGCTGACAAGAACCAGGGCTTTAGTCAAGGATTTCTTTATTTGATCAAAATAATCATGAGATTCAACAGACCATTTGATTTTATTATCATTCCTCAGCATGGCTATGATATACTTAACCAACTCAGCAAACTTTGACACAAATCTTCTCAAAAAATTGATTTTTCCTAGAAAAGATTGTACCTTGTTTTTAGATCTAGGAAGTGACAATGTTTGTATAGCTTCAAACCTACTGGAATCAATCCTTACCCCTTAAGATGACACAATATTCCCTAATAATTTTCCTTCTTTCATGGCAAACAATGATTTTTTCGGATTCAAAGAGAGGCAAAATTTTATGCATTTCAAGAAAACCTTTCTAAAATGATCACAATGTTCTTTATTAGACTGAGAATACATTGTTATGTCATCCAAATAGATAACAACAAACTTATCCTTTTCTCCAATAAATGATATGTCCATAGCTCGCTGATAATTTTCCCCTGCGTTCATCAAACCAAAGGGCATATTAGTGTACATTAATGTACCCCAAGGAGTGGTAAAGGCCATCTTCTCCTTGTCTTTAGGCAGAACAGAGACCTGATTATATCTGGAAATTCCATCAACCATATACATCCTGGATGCTCCTGTCACCTTCTGCAATATATTCTCCATCTTGGGTAAAGGGTAATTATCCTTCTTTGAGATTCTATTCAAATTTTGGAAATCAACACAGAGTCTGATTTCTCCATTATTTTTTCTTACTCGGACCAAATTGGCTACCCATTCAGAATACCTCAAAGGAATGATAATTTCTGCATCTAAAATCTTCTTAACTTCTTTCTCCATGACATGCCGCAACATAGGACTGATTTGCCTCAATGTTTTCCTGAAGGGTTTGGTGTTTTCTTTTAATGGGATCTTGTGCTCTATTATGCTTGTGTCATAAGTTCTGAGATATTCATAAGTCCAAGTGAATACATAAGCAAATTCTTTCAACAACTTAGTATATTTCGCCCTTTGCTCTTCTAATAGGCTGCTTGACAATTTGACATATTTTGGATCCTTTTCAGTGCCCACATTGCACTCAGTTATATCTGCATCATCAGTGGACACCTTCTCTTTCAATGCCACATCATTCCCATCAAATAATATTTCCAAAGGAACCAGTCCCTTTGGTATATGATTACTAGGAAACTGTACAATATGATGATTAGAAATTTTATTGAGGAAAACATCAGCATTAGGAGTGACTTATGAATCATGATTTTGATCAATGTGTAATGCATAAAATTCATCAACGGGCTCGAGAAAAGTTTTAAGTTCTAAATCACCTTCGAACACCTTCCAATATTTTACATTATCCGGTATAGAAGGCACGTATTTGACTTCTACATCATACTTGATTTTTGGTGGTATAGGAATTATGAAGTTGCTTACTGATACAACCAAAGAATCATCCATGGTATTCTCTTCTCTAGGAATGAATGATATATTAAAAGCAGAGAAAAAACTATCCACCAAATCCCACACTTCATTTCGGTAAGATCTAAGCCTAGGATGATTTGTTTGATAAATATTTTTAATCTGATGGACTATCAATTTAGCATCCCCAAATACTCATAGCTCTTCTATCCCGATGTCTTTAGCTTCCTTCAACCCCAATACAAGAGCCTCATACTTTGCCACATTATTAGTAGTCCCAAATTCTAGTTTATATGACAAAGATATAGTTTCTTGAGTTGGTGAGACAAAGATCACCTGAACACCATCACCTTCCTTGGAAGAGGCTCCATCAAAGAACATCTTCTAGACATAAGAGTTTAGAAAAGGATCCTTAGAAAAGTTGAGGGACTATTTTTTTATTTCTAAAGGGGCTTCAGGAGCATCAGTGAGCTGCAAAATACTAGATCCTAGATCTGTATCAAAAGAAAAAACAGGGTGATTTGTGGGATTTGCTTCATCACTAATGATGTAAGCCAATTGAGCTTCCTTGTAACATATTCTATGCTCTCCCCCAAAAAAAGGAATAGTAGCATAAGTGTTACACATTATTTTCATCACCCTTAAGACCGTTAATAATGTAAACCTATTTGTTTCCTTTAGAGGGGTTATTGGTCTAAATTCCTAAAGAAAGAAGGGAGAAGAACTTTCCATGAGAGAAGAAGTTGTGTTTTCCTATGTAAAAACCCTATTTTGGAGGATTTCTGCGGGCTGCACCATAGCTAGGGTGTGGAAATGCCTAATTTTCATAGGCTTCACTATAGCTAAGGTGAGGAATTTCCACAGGCTGCACTATAGCCAGGTCGCGACGGCCTTCGTATGTGGAACAAATAATCATTTTCTCAATGTTTCTAGAAGGAGAAGCTTCTATGGTGAGGTGGCCTCTGAATGCTTTGGATATTACTCACTTTCATGATTTAGTGGGATCATCCTAACCTCCTCACCTTATCCTCTTTAGCTTATAAGAGGAGAGGATCTCTCATGGAGAAATTTAGCTTGAGCTTGGCTTGGGATTAAGTTGAATTTGGCTTGAGATTGTTAGCTTGGTTAGAGTGGATTTGAGCTTTTCTTTTGTCAAGATAGATGTCAGATCTATAGTCTCAAAATTCTTGGATCATAAGTGTGTGGGAAGCAAGGAACTATTGGAAGGAACCTTACGACATCAAGGCATCTAGTTGTAATCTCTCTCCCTATTATTAATATGATACAGTGCCATGTTTCTTTCCCATAGAATTATCTTTATTTTATTGCATAATTCCTTGATCATATGCATAGGTTGTTATTGAATATACTTCTACTTCTTTCACTTTAGTTGGTTTGTGTCTCACTCGAGGATCAATATCACAAGAGCATCGGAGAGAAACAGGAACAACAAAGACATAAGGAAGTGACACTTAAAGGTGTGTCTCTCATCTTTTGTTCTGTAGTAAATTCGATGATTAGAGCCTAGGGAAAGCACCATGTCCTGTCGTGTTTTGTTCTAGATCTAGGTGGATCTAGGGAGATTATTTTATGTCTACATTTACCGATTTATCCAATAACAAAATTGGTGACTCCACTAGGGAAAAAAATGTTTTCCTATTTTTCCTTGTTTTCTTGCTTTGATTTCTTGGTTTCTGTTTTCTGAGTCACTGGAGGATCCATCTTGACTCTCTGACTTTTAAAATTCACTGGAAAACCTTCATAATTTTCCATTTTTTCCATTTCTATTTGATTTTCGTGCCCTGTTTTGAAGGACAGTGCAGTGACTTATGATTTATGTGCCCTATCTATTTAGACCAGTGTGGAAACACCGTGTCCTACCCATATCTGGCCTGTGGGAATCAATGATTTTCGCACTGTGTTCATCTTCCAGCCTGCAGAAATTGTGAAAGAATTTGTATTTGGTGGTGTTCCTTGCCTAGACCTTGGAATTAGTTTTGGGGTGAATTTTTGGGTTTTATTATGATTTGTTTACAGATTGCTTGACAAAATTTGAATCTTCTTTTATCCATCTTTTCTTTTTCTTCTTTTGAAATATTTGGTCTCTGAATTTGAGTGTCTTTCAATTACAAAGCATGGTTTTTCTTTAGAATTGTTTGGTGAAAGAAATATTTTTTCCTTTATTGAATAATTTGTGTTAAAAGAGAAATTTTGTTTGGGTTGTTTTTGTTTTGAATTGATTCGCTATTTATTTTAGCTATCTTTGGAACAAAAATCTGATTTCTTTCATTGCATTAGATTGGGGGTATATTTGCATTTGAAGGAGTGAAATTGCATGATTTTTGGTCTTAAATTCTTAAAACATTTCCCCCTCATGGTCGGGGGGGGGGGCGTGAATCATGTATTGGTGTACAGTCTATTTGTCTCATTTCTTGAAAATCTTGATATTGATGAGTTTAGTAAATTTTGGGACATTGTGCATCTGGGAATGATAAATGTTTTCTCCTTCTCGTAGCATAGATTTCATCAAAATGAAAAGATTGCATTTTCATTTATTTGCATAACTTTCGAGTCAGTCAAAACACCTTATTATTCACGCCATTTTCCTCTTGAGTAACAACAACCACAAAATAAAGCGCTTATAAAAATTGATTAGACATTTTTATATTTTATGGTGGAAAACCTACATTAGATTAGTTGTAGGGTTTTGGAATAGGTGTGAAAGATAACTTTCCAAAGCTGTAGACAAACATAGAATATTGACTTAGGGAGCAATGAAATCCACTTATTACATTTTGTCCTAGGAAGCCCTTCTCACACAAGGGTCAATCACGAGGTCACATTGAGATTGGTAGAGTTACTCACCCTTCTTTGTTGGTCTTGGTGTAGAGATTGTGCGTATTATGGGGGTTGCTTGAAGGTATACCCACTATGATGAGTGGAAGCCTTTCAAGTTGATTTCAGGCTAGACACCCTGCCCTTGCGCATTGATTGGACTGTCGACTATTTCCCTAGGCATCACTGTAGTAATTGGAAACCTTAGTGGCCTATATCTTTAGGGTATTTACACAAGGTGACTGTGGAGGAGCAA
>JASDQU010099766.1:45719-57751 GCA_032191745.1 Picea mariana | reverse complement strand
AGTTTCTTAAGTTGGGGGCTAAGTACCAACCATCCCTGTGTTATGCGTTGGGAAGTCCAAACATAGTTTCCTTTGGTTCATGCTTGTGTAAAAATGAAACCAGGCCCAAGCATAGTTTTGTTTAGTTTTTAAGCTTCTGTAAAAATTAAAATCTATCCCAAGCATAGTTTTTTTTTTGTTTTAAAGCTTGCGTAAAAATGAAAACAATCTCAAGCTTAGTCTTTGTTATTTCTCATGCTCGTAAATACATGAGAATAAGTTACCGAGCTTAGTATTTTTTCTTTCTTGTGCTCGTAAATATGTGAGAATGTAACTAAGTATACTTTTATCACTTTTTTGGACTCGTAAAGGTTATACAAAAAAGGAATCCCCTGGAGTTGCCTTTAAGCTCTTTTTAGACTCTCTAAATATGAAATGATTGTCGAGCGATCTTGTTCTTTTCACGCTCATTAAAGTATTTGAAGAAAATGTTTGTTGAGCGATAGTTTATCTCTTTTTTGGTCTCATCAGACTACTTTACGAAAAAGGAACTGAGAGAGTTCTCTTTATGTGTTTTTTAGACTCTCTAAACATGAAAACCCCTGAGTTTTCTTTCTTTGGACTCGTTAAACAAACTTCAAAAGGCCCATATGGGACCGAACCAATCCTTCTTAGGGTTCGTTAAACATACCCTGAGGGACTCATCCAAAGGATGAGCTTACACTACAATCATATTTCATCCTCCTCAAGCTTGCATAAAAATAAAGAGGTACTCGCCAGAAATAGTGGGGGGGGAATTGGAAAAGAAATGTGTCTAAACCTGTATTTCATGGAAGATTTTCCTTTGAACATGACACCCTTTCACTTGCTTTATGTCTAGGTTGGAAAAATCCACTTGTCTCTTGATCATACTCCTTTATAAAATTACAAATCGGTTTGTGATCCCTATTTTTGAGTCAGTGTTTCCAAGACAGTTGTCGTGTCATCAATATGTTCAAAGAGAAGTTCAACCCATAAATCCTTCTATTGTGTTGGTCATTTCTATATTCTTTAAGACTTCTATTGCATTGACCATCCCTGAGTCAGTCCCGAATCACTTGTTACTCTGATCTACTTCAAATCTTGTTACCCGTTTCATGTCATCGATGGGGGATACATTAAGGCCCTCCTGCGACGCGTCTTTTCCTGTCGAATTCAACTCATTATCCAGGAATTAGACTTAGAAACTAATTGGTACCTTGGAACTTGCATTCCTCAATGGAAAATTTCCTTGATTTCGACAGTGGATTTTCATTATTGACCCCTGATCAGGAGATTCCGTCGAGTGTTCGACTTTAGCTCATTAACTCACATTCATTGGATTATACTAGTGTACCTTGGGATTCATTGACATTAATGGTGATTTGCCTCTCACTTGTTAACGATATTCACTAATGACTAGTAATAAAGGGGTTTCTACCATGTTAGACTTCAGCACCTGTAATCACATTGTTAGATTCGTACTATAGAGTGGTAGGGATGAAGACCCTGGATCTTTTCTAACAGATTCAGGTTGTGTTGGAGTATATTTATTTTGTACTGTTGCATAGGTCCACATTGTATGTCTCATGTATATGTTCAAATTTGAGTCTTTAACACATAGATCCATAGTGTATTTTTGGTGGCTATGTTCATATTTGATTCATAATGGCATGGGTCCACAATGTATGTTTGGTGGCCATGACCTGCATTACTTGACATGGATCTTCGCATGTTTGTGTTTATACTTTCAGTCATTTGTATTTTGACTATGAGAATGCCTACCTCGGTGAAGATATATTATTGTAATGTATTTCCTTGTTTTTTGGTAGGTTTCCGACCGACTTGTTCCTTTTTCTCTACACACAACAAAGCATATCAACTATCACTCTGTTCTAACTTCATACTTTGGGGGGCTCTCTGTTACACATTATTTTCATCACCCTTGTGACAGTTAATGATGTAAACCTATATGTTGCCTTTAGAGGGGTTAGGGGTCTGAATTCCTAAAGAAAGAAGGGAGAAGAACTTTCCCTAAGAGAAGAAGTTGTGTTTTCCTCTGTAAAAACCCTATTTTGGAGGATTTTCGCGGGCTTCACCATAGCTAGGGTGTGGAAATTCCTGATTTCCATAGGAAACATTATAGCTATGGCATGAAATTTCTGCAAGCTGCACTATAGCCAAGTTGCAGGGGCCTTCGTACGTGGGAAAAATAATCATTTTCATGATGGTTCTACAAGGAGAAGCTTCTATGGTGAGGTGGCCTCTGAATGGTTTGGATCTTACTCGCTTTCATGATTTAGCGGGATCATCCTAACCTCCTCACCTTATCCTCTTCATCTTATAAAAGAAGAGGATCTCTCATTGATAAAGTTAGCTTGAGCTTGGCTTGGGATTAAGTTGAATTTGGCTTGAGATTGTTATCTTGGTTAGAGTGTCTTTGAGATTTGCTTTTGTCAAGAAAGATGTCAGATCTATAGTCTCAGAATTATTGGATCATAATTTTGTGGGAAGAAAGGAATTATTGGAAGGAACCTTACGACATCAAGGCATTTGGTTGTGATCTCTCTTCCTATTATTAATATGATATAGTGGCATGTTTCTTTCCCATAGAATTATCTTTATTTTATTGCATAATTCCTTGGTCATATGCATAGGTTGTCATTGAATATACTTCTACTACTTTCACTCTAGTTGGTTTATGTCTCACTGTAGGATCATTATCACAAGAGCACCAGAGCGAAAAAGGAACAACAAAGACATANTCTCTCATCTTTTGTTCGGTAGTAAATTCGATGATTAGAGCCTAGGGAAAGAGCCATGTCCTGTCGTGTTTTGTTATAGATATAGGTGGATCTAGGGAGATTATTTTATGTCCTCATTTACCGATTTATACAATAACTATAAGAGAGATCCATCTGCAAGGTTTCCCCAAGTATTTTTATCCAGGATCTTGACAAGAGCATGCCAAACTTGGGGGGAACATCAACAACTATGATATCCATAAGTATACTCTTCATGGGCAGCTGAAATAAGGTCACCACCATATCCTTAATGACTCCAAGACACTTGAATTTTCTGGAGTCAAAAGAGTATAAGTCATGATAGGTCTTTGTGACTTCTAATCCAAGTTCATCCATAACATATTTTGGCATAAGATTGTGGGATGCCCCTGAATCCATAAGAGAATTCTGTTGCACCTTATCATGTATATTTAGTGAGGTGTAGAAAGGTGGGGATGAGTCATCTCTGTCTTCTATCAAAGGACCTAAAATCACTGCTGGTTTTTCACCTTGAAGATTTATTGAATCAGTGGCATTTAGAGATGATTCTAGCTATAACATTTTGGACAAATATTTTTTAAAATCCTCATTTTTTATCAATTCCAAAAAAGGTATAGGGGTCTTTATTTTCTAGATCTCATTCTCAAAACTGAAGAAAGGGGAAGGCTTCAAAATCTCTTTGGTTTCAGGAGGAGGATTTCTGATCAGAATTTGTGGGTTTTGAGAGTCTTTTTCCTTACTTCTCACTATTGCAGCCTTGATAGAATCTTCTTTTTGAGCAGGTTGTTTAGGGGCATCAGTTTTTTCTTCATTCTTATTAAATCTTAGATTATATCTACCAACATTTTCTTTTTCTTTCTCTCCCTTACTTAACTCATTGATTTGAATATCCATTAAAGATTGTTCATAAGAGGATTGAGTCAAGTGTGGGGATGGGGATGTGTCACCTAGGAAGTGAATCTCAAGATCAATTTTGCCTCCTCTTCTTCTTCATTAGTAACCAAATTGTTTTATAAAGGAGCTTGTACCCTCTAGTCATTTCTTTCTCTGTTTCTAGGATCTCTAGGAAATATTTGGGGAGCATTATTTGGTCTCCTATAGTTACCTTTGTTATCATTGTTTTGAGAATTTCTATATGTTTGTTTCCCTTCTGATTTTAATTTCTCAATTTCAGTGGAAAGAGATTTTACTAATTTGGTCAGCTCAAATACTTGAGAATCGACAATGGAGGAATCCGAAGTTGAAGCTTCAGCTCTATTTTTTCTTCTATCCCTATCAGATTTTCCCCTGAGCTTATTTGATGCCAATATGTTGGATTCTACCTCTAAGACAACATATTGCATATGAACTAAGGAAGATGACCTTCTTTCTCTCAAAAGGAGACAGAATTCAGAATCAAATGCACTGGCATAAGTGATTTTTGTAGAAGTTTCAGTGGGTTTTATCTCGTCATGGATTTTGTTGTACATTTTGTTAAATCTTTTAGAAAAGTCAGAGATAGACTCTCCTTCTTTCCTTTTTAAGGATCCAAATTCGGTGATGTATTACACAAATTCTTTTTTGTCCCCCCAATGCCTCAAGAAGGATGAATGCAATGCTTCAATACTAGTAATGGATCCAGGGGCCATACCCCTAAACCACTTCCCAGCCTCACCAAAAAGGATTTGGACAAAAACCCTCATCTACACATCCTCATTTTCAATATTTTGGTTATCTGCATAGCTATAGAAAGCAGCAAGATGTTCCTTAGCTGTTATATCTTCTTCTCCAGTAAACTTGGGAATGTATTTCAAATAATATCCAAGGGAAAGAGCATTTGTTGAGGTAATACTAGAGGAGCGTATCTTACAGCCACTATGGTATCCATCCTATTTGCAGGGAGGTTAACAACTGCCATTTGATTTTGGATTCTTCATGAACAAGAAGGATAAGGAGACTTGACTATGTGTAGAGTTGGAGAAGAAGGAACGGATGAAGGGGGGATTTCATTTTTCACAATATAAGGCTAAGTCTTGGAAGAAGATAGTAAGGTATGGAAATGGGATGAAGTTCCTACTTCTTTGGCAACAAAATTTTTAACAGAAAGAGGTGTAGCAAAGCCTAAGGTAGGGAAATATTCAAAAATATCAAGACTGAAACACTTCTCAATGTCAGTGGAAGAAAATATGTCAATATTTTTTTCTTTCAATTAAATTTCAATGGAAGAGTATTCAACAGGAAACTCTTCAAAAGAAAGTTTTTCAGATACTTCAGCAGAAGGTAAAGAAATCTTACTTGATAAAACAACTGGGGTATCAAGAGTAGAATCAGGAAACTAACCAGAAACACTTGTAGCAGCAGCAGAAAAACTTTTCGAAGAATCTTTTCCCTTCTTAATTAGTTTCTCTGGGTCAGCCTCAGATGGAACCAAAGGTAGATGTGTATTTGATCTCATATGTATTCCTTTAGGTACCAGAGCTGAAATAATGGAGCCACCAGGTGCAGGATGCAATATTCAAAATACTGAGTTCTAATTCACCTTTAGGACTAGTATATTGTGTCATTTAATCCTAGGGAAAAGTCTTCAAATCGTTCCCCGACAACAACGCCAAGAATGTTAGCAGTAGGAGTCACCTTCAGATTGCATGGAAGGCAAGCCTAGTACCCATCTGGTTTATAAGTGAATGTAAGGGTGTTTAAAGGGTCAAATGGAAAAGGACTCAAATGATAATGTTCTAACTCAGATAACGGGGCTAGCATGCACTAGCAATCAAGGTCTTAGATAACTTCAATCAGTAGTTTGGGAGTAAGTATAAATGGAGGGAAGACATGAATAAGAGAAGTGTAGGGACTACTGTAAACATCAGGTCTACAAAAGCCTAAGGAGGAAAGTTTCTTAACACAATATCTTCTTCAACTGAGAAACTAAGGAAGCTAAATAAACATCATGATAACATCATGATCAAACATCCATCATAACATCACCACAATCATTCATGTGAATCATTCAAAGCATGAACATCTAGCATCAGAAGCAAATAAGATGAAAGATAAGTTGATTTCTATTAGTCAATATGTCTTAAGTCAAGTACATCACTAGATCACAGTTATTTCATAAAAATATTACAGTCTAAGGGATCCTTTCTCACCCATCCGAACCTACTAAAGAAATTGATCTATCTATTTATAAAAAAAGGGAGGCAACAACTGGAGGTATGATCTGGCCTCCTTCCCTTGAAAAAATATAAACATTTATTTTATTTAACAGCTTATCTAACCACCTATGCTATAAAATAGTAAAATGTTGGTGACTAATCCAACTAAACTTCAAACTGATTTGAATCCCTTTTGTTGTGAAACTCCTTGTTTGCCATGTGTATTTCAAAGCATCTGTTTGTCTCCATGATGCCAACTGTTGTTTCTACCTCCTTCTCCATCATCAATTAATCCAAAAGTTGTTAGCTTGGTCCTCCTAGATCCCTGGTGTTTGTTGTCATCTTCCTTGGGTAGTGAATCTGGGTAGCACACTACAAGGAGAAAAGGTAGTGCCTATAAGTAGCGCCATTGTGTTGCATATGTGTACAGACTCTTCTCTCTGTGCAATATTAGGCAGCGCTTGTAGGTAGTGCCCCTGTGTTACACCTGTGTAAAAAACTTTTCCCTCTGTGAAATATTAGGTAGCGCCACTTACGCCATGCCTATATGCAGGTTTGGGTAGCATTGCCAAAAACATAGTGCCTTAAATATTGAACATGTGCAGAGAAATTTGTGTTCTTTCATGATCAAAAAACCATTTTACTTAGGTGCCTTGACCGTACAATAGGTAGTGCCTTTTACCACTAGGGGAAACTAGCACTTAGCAAAAACTCAAAATCCAGATAGCTAAATGCTTAGAAGCCTATATAGATGGAAAATATAATATTTTCATATCAGTTAACCCTCCCAAAAAGGAACCATCCTAAAAAATGGGGCTTACCTTTTACCAACTATTTTGTCATTTTGACACTTAACCTCACACTCTTTCTTATAGAAAGAGGATCTTCATTTGACATAGCAAACTTATTATTCTTAGTATTGACAGGCTTCTTCAGTGTAATTTTGCTCTCCTTAGCTGCTAGCTTGTCATTCTCAATGGCATGTTCAAGAAACACCTGTAAATTTCTTTGGGCTACCTCATCCTGAAAATGCTTCAGCTCTGCCTTTAGCTTCCTATTATGATATTGGAAGGCTTTGTTCTGCTTGTAAATATTCTTTAGTTGTCTATGAAGGGGTTGGGCCCTTCTTGCAGCAAACCTTTCCAAGTCAAGGGTGTGACTATAGCCATCCATAAGATCTATTATCTTGTCTATGTCAGGCATGACTTCCTTTTTCAATTGATCCACCCCTTTTATTGACACTCTAAGTTGCCTGATAAGTCTCTTGAAGGTCTGAATGTCAGGAGCAACAGTGTTATGCATAGTCTTAATAGGATTTTTCTCAGGCTCCTCTTCCACCTGCATGGGAAGTGTCTTGTCTACCTCATCGGGTTTCTTGGTGGATTTTCTCTTACCTTTCTTCCTCTACATAGGATTTTCTTCATTTCTTATCATAGGATTCTCAAAGTCTTTCACAGAGGTTTCATATTTTATCTCCAAAGGTTCTTTAGTACCTTTACCTTTCCCTTTCTATATAGAGGCTTCTTGTTTTTCTTCCACGAGATTTTCTATACTTTTTCCCTTCTTCTTTTGAATAGGGTTTTTTGGTAAGGACTTCTCTTTGAAAACCTCCTTAGGAATTTATTACCTTGTGAAAGGTGTTTTACCCTTGATTTTGACTGATGGAGGAGAAGATGGAAATAGAAGCTTCTTCCCTCTCTTGGATGTAGCTTTGGTAGAAGAAGGAACCTCTTCTAACCATGGTGGAGGAGGTGGTGAAAAATATTTGTGTGGAGAAGGAAAAACTTCCTCCTCAACTTCTATGACCTACTTGTTGATCTCTAAAACTTGAACATAGGCTCTGCCCTTTCTCTTCCTACTAGTCCTTGCTTTAGTAGCATTGGTGGATGACAAAGGACTTGCCTTCTATGATTGAGGAGTTACTGCTAGATCCAACTTGAAATGATAGGTAACAACAAAATGCTCCCATGAAATATCTTTCTTACCCAATTCCTTAGAGAATGGAATTTTGATTAATCCAGAGTGGAAAAGGCTAGAATCCACATCTTTAGATTTGGCTTGTATCATGTCTGACATCTTACCTATACTCCTCAACAAGTAATAGGGAATATTCATCTCAACCTTACGAGTAAAATGTAGCAACAAAATTATATGGTACTGGTACAATGTGTTAAATCTCCCTTCACAAGTAAAATATCTCTATATGATATTCAATAATCTATCAAATTGTTCAACCAATTGACTCCTTGGCATAATTTTGGACAAATCATTGGCTTGATATTCAAGTTTAAAAAGATCTTTTGCATAGGCTGAACTCAAAGCCATGGATTTGAACCACTTTTCACCTATAATGGGGATCCTTGTTGCAGTTGAGATAGAGGCTTCAGTCACCTCAAACTCCAAATCCCCAACCTTGGTTTTCCTACCATCAAACTATAATGCAAATTGTCTTGCTACCTCTGGATGGCCTCTCTGCATGTTCTGACAGAAAGAGAGGCACCCTACTCTTTGAAAAGCCTCTCTTGCCATGGGCTCTGTATCAAAAAGATGCATGTCCGCCAATTCGTTCCTAACCACCTTGCCACCTTTGTGTGTCTTCCTCGATTGAGGAGTCTCCAGGGCTCAAAATGAAGGATTTTAAGAGGCTTAAGGGATGATAATGACCAGGAAGGATTTGAATTGGGCTTCAAATATATAAGGCTAACCCTTTTAGATAGACTGATGCTAGTAAGCCAAGCTCGACTTTAGGAATTATACCGTTAGGCTTGTATAGATATTCTGGAGTGTAAACAGTGAGGGGAAATCCAAAATTGGCTCTTTGCAATGAGTAAAAAATGATAAAATCCAATGATGAAAGGAAGAAAGGGAGGTAAAGAGGCTTTAAGCAGTGCCTCTAGGTAGTGCAACGCATACATAGACGATAGGCTATTTAAATGCTTACGATTTTAATGGCTAAGGGAGGAAGAAATAAACTTATTTAGACATGGGCAATGAAGATACAGATCTGAAAAATAAAGAAGACATGGCTATCATGCAAAGACGAGTCCCTTACAGCTGTGCAAACTTGGAAAACCAAAACCCAAGTGCACATTTCTTGTGAAAATTAATATGCAGAGGGGGAAAACAAGGGATACCTGTGGAGTAGACACATGTTGGAATATTCAACCAAATCTTAGGATGAGATTGCAAAAACTTCGGCCCTCGAACCCACTTCAGTCTCAAACTTGGTTGCCTTGTTGTCACCTGATCAGAACTTGTGAGTTTGTGTAGCGCATCACTGTTGAGCCTTTCAAAATTATAAACCGTTTCCAGGGCTCATAAATGCAATATATGGAAAGAATATTTAACTAACTACTGGCATTGAAAACAAGGGACATGACATCAGTCATGGGAATCATGACTTGAGGTGGGAGTATGATGAACTGGATAGGCACTACGGAACTGCCTGATGAGTAGGTAGCATTTCTAATTCAAAAAATGATTAGATAGGTAAGCGAGGACAATGAGGCATGCTTATGAGGTCATGAGTGAGGAGAGAGGTGTGTCACATCAGTCTAATCATGGGAGGGATCGACCTAGGGAAAATTCATGAAAGGGACCAAAAAAAATAAACCATGAGATAAAATGGTTCAAGGAGAAAAAAGCAATTTGAGGATCAAACTAGAGCTAATACTCAAAACTTTAATCATCTAAGGGGTCCTACCAAACATAAACTAATAAAGGGATGAAAATTTAAAAGAAAATTAAAATCTAAGGCTTAAAGGGAATGAAAACAAACTAAAAGACCCAAGGCAATTTAGTGTGATAACACTCTCCACGTAAAATCATGCATCCTTCTATATCATCTTTCATCCCTCTACATGAATTCTAAAATTGCAAGATGGTTTATTCCCTCTCGAGCAAGCTCTAGAAACCCCTGCCACACAAACCCTATTTTGTGCTACGTAAATGTTGTGAAGAATCTTGCACTACACAACTGCTATCATGTGCTCCTCGCTACGCAAATCCTAGTGTTGATGTCCCTGTTCCTCATCTCATACCCAGTCACCAGCTATGATAAACACATTTAAAAATTTATTACCCATGCATTGATACCTATCTAAGTAACCTGCCTCTCACAAAGAAAAGGTTTTCATACTTTTTTGAAATAAAACCTAGCTCTGTTATTCTTGTTGAGCAATCTTACCTATTAGGTTTTGAGCATTTCTTTTCCTACCACAGATTCACATCCATATTGCAGAGATATTCATTCAGATATGAAAACACAGGAGAAGAATAAGAACATAAGATGAAATATGTTAAGGTATGAGCCACAAAGCCTTAGTTTGGTGAGCTCAGACCCTGCGTTCAAAGTTTCTTTTGATAATGCCAGGTTAATTCGATTTTGTGAGACAATTCAAGGATATAACCAACAACTCACAAAGGAGTTTTCCCTCAACTACAATGGTGTCCAAAAAGTAGGTGTTGGGGTCATGTTCCCAATGTCAGAGGGGACAATAGTTTTTTCTACAAAGATCCCAATCCTAGGGGAAATATGGTTTAAAGGTATGTCTTTGGATTCTATGTTTTAAATTGATTTTCTCAAGCCTAAATATAGAAATAAAAAGATAGGAGTCACCATTCCTAAGGAGTATGTGCTAGAGAAAAATGATAAGTTGTCGAGGGTCATACAAATATATTTTACTTGTGAGGGTAGGCTTGATAGGGTATACCAGTACCATGTGAAACTCCTCATGCACTTCATAGGGAAAACCCTCTCAAGTTACCTTTTTACCTATACAAAATCTTAAGAAAGATGGAAGACAAGGTCCAAACCAGGGCTGGAAAACTTGTTGGAGTTACTTCACACACACCTAGGATTTATTTTTCCTAAGGTTTTTACTATGTTTGTTAGTCTTTATCCAGTCTCCTAAAGTTTAGGAATAATATTCCTCTAGGAGAATATTCTCTTTAGTTTTCACTTCAATTTGACTAATTGAGTGGAGTCTAGATGCTGCATTTGTTTTGTCAACATGCAACATTGGTTTTGTCACCATGCAACATTGGGATCATCACCAGCTAATTCAAATTGTCCTTGGTATCATCACCGAACTAGCGCATTACCCATGATTCCTTGATCTCCTCCTCACTTCACTATGTTTCAGTCAGTTAACTGAAAACTAGTAGACTAGTTAACTCAACTAGGTGGTGGTTCACTCCTGTAACTTCCTGAGAGACTATACTAGATGGAAGTTCACTCATGTAACTGCTGGTGTGTGTCCAGATCACTCTATACAACCACTATGGTGCATTGGCTTCACCTCTAGTGTGCATTGGTTTAGTTATACAGAGTATATCATGTGTAAATTATTCATTATTCATTACAGTTAATAAGAATTCTTTTATTCTTTCTCTCTTGCTTCTTATTTCTCAATTTATCTCTGCAAATGTGTGTGGTATTTTCTAGATAGATATTGTTACACATCAACATTACTCACTTTGATAAGTGTCACAAGTGTCGCATGTTCTTCACAACTGTCGCAAGTGTCACATGTTCCTCACAACTGTCACAAGTGTCGCATGTTGTTCACAAGTGTCGCAAATGTCAAACAAAGCATATTTCCATGATGACGACACTAAGGAGACACTTAGAATACCTCAAACATATGATTTGGAGGAAGAGGGATGGTTAACTGAAGACAGGTATCTCTTCCCACCTAAAAGGAGCTCTCAAACTAGAGTTTTAGAAGGGAGCGCTCCCCTATAAGGTACTGGGGAGTGTTATAACACTAAACCACCCCTCTGAAGGAGTGCTACAAATATTTGAAGCACTGACACTCCCCTTGAGCCTACTAGGAAGTGTTATAGCACCTTGATGCCCCTTTTGAGGGAGCGCTATCTAATTTGGGCAATAGTTGATCTATTGAGGAGAATAAGGGGAGGATCTTTTAAGTTTGGAAGGGAGTTGCATTCGAATTCTTGGTTCAATCATGATATGAGGAGAAGATCCCTGATCTAATGAGGGAATTCCTCAACCTACCCTAAAGATACCTCAAGAGGTTAAGCCTCTCTAAACCTATATAAACAAGCTCTATGATGGTGAAAAGGGGGGAAGAATTGCAAGCATGAAACCTATGAT